>JACXGI010005614.1:0-14802 GCA_016801175.1 Esox masquinongy | reverse complement strand
ACAAACGTACAAAATCAGCAGGGGATAAAATATTTTTTCCCTCACTGTACATTAGGAATATTGATTGTCCCCGCAAAAAAGTTAAGTTTTTTGGGGACACCCATGTCCAAACAAGTGCAAAGTCTGTGATGCTACAAACACTCATGAAATCCAGACAAATGCAATTCAACAGTATCTTCAAATATATTGAAATCCTAATCAGCTAGATGTATTGAATTATAGAACACTAACAAAATGCATTAGATATAAAATACATATTTTACTTCAACTGTCTAAATAGGCAATCTGAGAATGCCTTTCTGTGTGCATTTTCACCTACTTTGAGTAGCCTCAAGTGATTATTGTCTATTGCATACTCAACTGATTAAGATCTATTGCATACTCAACTGTATATGAGGATCAGGATTCTTATACACTTTCCTTGTGTGTTCAGATGATAAGAAGGAGCTGGGTGCTGCGAGGAAGAGTAGATACTACATGAAGTACGGCAACCCCAACTATGGAGGCATGAGGGGAATCCTCAGCAACTCGTGGTAAACAAACACCCTGCAACACATTCATTCATAAATGGTGGCTAGGAACACCAGTTCGTCATGTTGTGCGTCTCACTGGAGTTACAGTGGTGCACTAAACCAGCATGATAGCAGCCACCAGATTGTTCTTTTTCTTTGCATCTTCCCACTATCATATAAAAAGTAGGCTACTGCTAACCAACTATGTTAATATCTTTCTGCCTAAACGCAACTGGTGTCCAGTTCCACATTATCTCTCCTCCTTTCATTTTTTGTTTTCCACAACTATTTTTGTCTTCTGCTATCAGAGAAAAAGACATAGGTTTGTCTAGAACCAACAGAAAATTCTAAACTGGACCACCTAGCCAGTTACACTGCTTTTTCTAAAATAAAATCAAGTCTGAACAGTTAATTATCAATTGGCAGTTAGAATAGAAACCTGGCATCACACAGACATTGTAGGATAAGATTTAAATGTCACCGGGCTTGGTTTCAGAAGGTAATTGCTTGATTCAGTTTATCATAGTGCCTTTTGTTTTATTACATCCGACAGTTACAATACTCATCACTTTATCAGAAAGTTGTCTGGACCACCTTAAAAGTGCGTAGATCCCTTCATTAATATGCACTGCTCAAAAAAAATTAAGGGAGCCCTTAAATCACACATCGGGTCTCCATGAACTAAATATGTTAAAGATTAATATCTTTACTGTACATTCGTTTAGTACAAAATGAAATAACAACGGTCAATGGAAACCAAAATCACCAACCAATGAGGGCTGGGTTCAAACTCACACCGAAAATCAAAGTAAATAACTAAAATCACAGGCTGTTCCAAATTGCATGAATTTCATCACGGCAACTCATAATGTGACTAAGTAGTGTGTATGGCCCCCACGTGCCTGTATGCACTCGTGACGTCTGGGCATGCTCCTGATGTGGAGGCGGATTGTGTCCTGAGGGATCTCCTCCCAGACCTGCATCAGGGCATCAGTGAGCTCCTGGACAGTTTGTGATGCTACTTGGCGGCATTGGATGCACCAATACATAACATCCCAGAGGTTCTCAATTGGATTCAGGTCTGGGGAACATGAGGGCTAGTCAATGGCATCAGTGCCTTCATCATCCAGGAACTGCCTACACACTCTGGCCACATGAGACTGACTTTGTCCTGTACCAGGAGGAACCCAGGGCCCACTGCACCAGAGTAAGGTCTGACGATGGGTCTGAGGATTTCATCCCGGTACCTGACAGCAGTCAGGGTACCGTTGGCTATCACGTGGTGGTCTGTGCAATGCTCCAAGGATATGCCTCCCCAGACCATCACTGACCCACCGCCAAACCAGTCATGCTGGATGATGTTGCAGGCAGCATAATGTTCACCACAGCGTCTCCAGAGACTTTCACGGCTGTCGTTTGTGTGTCAGTGACAAGGACTCTAGTGAAATGCAAAACTAGAGATGAATCAGTCAGGGAGGATAAGGAGAGGGCAATTGTCTGTGGACACCACCTGTAAAACCATTCCTTTTTTTGGGGTTGTCTTGCTGTTGCCTCTCCAGTGCACCTGTTGTCACTATCATTTGCACCAAAACAGGTGACATTGATTCACAATCGCAAATGCTTCCTACCTGGACAGTTTGGCATCCCTGAAGCTTGACTTGGTGTTATACAGTAATTATTACGTGTTCCCTTATTGTTTTTGAGCAATGTATTTACTAGGGATGCAATGGTACACGGTATGTTATCAAACCATTCGGTACGCCCCCTACGGTTCAATATGCACATGTGAACCGCAGAGTTACGGTATGTCGCCGTTTTCCTGTCATTTCCAAAACATGCTTATCGCACTGCAGACTACACGTTGTAGATTCAGATCCACAGAACGAGATGCGTAGCTTGTGGACAGGTAAGGCAGGCAACTGCTTGGGGCCCGAGGCCCATAGGGGCTCTTGAGGGCTGACAAACTTGCACGAAGCCTTTCAGCATAAATGTTTTAAGAGTACAGAATCGAAAACTATAGTAGGAGTAGTAGTAGTATGCAAAGGTTTAGCCTATTCTTTTTAGATGTGACTAGTTAAAACGCCCAATTGATCTGAGTCTCTCATATTAAAACTGTGGCATTGGGCATTAAATATAGGCCTATTGCTAGCAATCTACTGTACAATGCCTATTCTTTTTAAACAGATTTACCAGATTTAGTGGAAAGTTGAGAGCCTATTAGAATTATTATTATTAAACCTTTATTTCAACTAGGAACACCGACTGAGACCAAGGTCTCTTTTACAGCTGGGCCCTGCGTATTCAAGTTTACATATACAGGTTAGTTTCAGTGGTTAAAAACAAACAGAAATATATCTGAAGCGAAAATGGCGGGGTCCTGTCCTTCCAGGACCACCATGGCACCCAACTCCAATTCTTTCCCCACTCACTTCCATTCATTCCCTATAGATTCCACATTCATAACCCTTTGACTCCTCTTCCCCATAGACTTCCATTTATTTCCCATTGAACCTCATTCATTCTCTATTGACCTTCTTTCGTTATCCATAGTTGCGTTCATTCCCAATGACCTACATTTTGTAAAAGAAAATTATATCGGTCTTGAGTCCATAGTTCTATAAACATTTTTTAATTTTTACATGCGCATGGGATAATCGATATATGGCCATTTAGTATGACCGCACTCCGAGTAATCAAAGAACCTAGGTACGACAGACGTCTTTGTAACTTCTTCAATGGCCATGCCCCCTACGCATATTACTCACACATTGAACAAAGAACAGATCAAGCTAAGATCTCTTCAACTGATAAACAGCGAACACTATGGTCTGGTAATTACTCATTTACCTAGGTCACAGCATACTAAATAAAACCACCATAGAAATTAATATAAACTCATAACTGCCAATGTAATATAAAATAATAATATCAAAACATTATATATTGGTTCTCAGTTTCAAATTTCTATCACAGTTTATTCCCCATTGACCTCCATTCATTCCCCGTTGACTTCTATGCATTCCCCATAGACTCCCATTGTATCACCATTGACTCCCATTCATTCAAGTGAGACCATGCCCACAGGAATTCATTGGCTCATATCTGCCATTCTGTTAAAGATATCAACAATCCTTATACCGAATCTTTAGATACTTCTCCCAAGATGCTATATACCATTGACTTCCATGTATTTCCTTTGGAGCCCCTTGCATTTGTTGATTATAGCACCACCATCAGGCCGATCAGCTTGAAACATTGTGGAGGCCTTCCAGTCATAGGCCTGAACCCATATACTAAGTTTGGTTGCAGTAGGCCTCCCCATCTTGTATAAATGAGCATTTGAATTGAGATCACGCCCACAAGAATATTCATTGGCTCATATCAGCCGTTCTCTAAAAGATATCAACAATCCTTATACTGAATCTTTATATACTTGTCCCAGCTCTGGTTGAAGATAACTTTGTAGTGTTTTAAAGAAAATTCAAAATGGCGGAAATTCCATGATGGCAGACTATGGGTTCTTGAGGCAAATTTGTTCCATAGGCATCTGTGGACCGAATTTCAGACATCTAGGTCATATGGGGTGGATATGCCAGTGTAGTTTTTTGGAGCGAAAGTGGCGTGTCTGTAGCGCATGCCATCTCACGGGAGTCTATGTCCAAAAAAAGGAATAATAATAGTCGCATAGCAACATTGGACGGGGTCCTCCAATATAGTGAGTATAGGAAAATGGTCTAACAGAATGAGACTGTGTCCGATATACTTTGAGGGCAAGATGTTTTTGTGAAGCATTGTATTATTGACAACATAGATGTCATTGTTCAACATTCTTCCGGATCACACTATATGGGGAGATGCATGAGGCAAAGGACAATGAGCATAGAGTGGACAGTACATCACACTGTCCAGGTGAACAAGAGACAGAAAGACAGAAATTTGGATTTAGTAATGAATAAACTATCCAAGTACAGTAACAGAGCCATACTGTAGTACTTAGAAATATATATGCCAGGAGAGAAAACCACGTCAGACTGAAGATGCCTATAAATATTGCCTAGTTTGTAGATATATTTTTCATTGATGGTAGCTAGTTAGGTATAATCAGACATTTTCTAAAAGAATATTCACATCATAGGGACAAACACATGATACACACCTCATTTCATAAATTATACAGCTCTGGAAAAAATTAAGAGTCCACTGCACCTTTTTCTTTCCTTTCCAAAAAAGTTGAAAAGGAAAATTTTGAGTCAGGATCAGAAGCGTTCAATTTGCAGTGGTCTCTTAACTTGAACCTTTCTGTTCCTCACGCAAGAGCATGGAAGAGATACTAGGAGACCGGCCGTTACTTTAGGAGAGATGGACTGGATCGTAGAAGGGCATCAACCCAGCAGCAGGACCGGCATCTGCTCCTTTGTGCGAGGAGGAGCACTGCCAGAGCCCTACAAAATTCCCTCCAGCAGGCTACTGGCGTGAATATTTCTGACCAAACTGTCAGAAACCGACTCCATGAGAGTGGCCCCCCGACGTCCTCTAGTGGGGCCTGTGGCTCACAGCTCAGCTCCGTGCAGCTCGATTGGTTTTCGCCAGAGAACGCCTGTATTGGCAGATCCCCCATTGGCGCCCTGTTCTTTTCACAGATGAGAGCAAGTTCACACTGAGCACATGTGACAGACGTGAAAGAGTCTGGAGACGTTGTGGTGAACGTTATGATGCCTGCAACATCATCCAGCATGACCAGTTTGGTGGTGGGTCAGTGATGGTCTGGGGAGGCATATCCTTGGAGGGTAGCACAGACCTCCACATGCTAGCCAGTGGCACCCTGACTGCTGTTAGATATTGGGATAAAATCCTCAGACCCATTGTCAGAACCTATGCTTGTGCAGTGGGCCCTGGGTTCCTCCTGGTGCAGGACAATGCCCGGCGTCATGTGGCCAGAGTGTGTAGGCAGTTCCTGGATGACAAAGGCATTGATGCCATTGACTGGCCTTCACGTTCCCCAGACCTGAATCAAATTGAGAACCGCTGGGACGTTAGGTATCAGTGCATCCAATGCCACCAAGTAGCTTCACAGACTGTCCCGGAGCTCACTGATGCCCTGATCCAGGTCTTGGGACGTTGTCGGGAACGTATACGGATACATGGGGGCCGTACACACTACTCAGTCACATTATGAGTTGCTGTTATGAAATTCACGTTGGAACAGCCTGTGATTTCAATTCTTTCCTTTGATTTTCAGTGTGAATTTGAATCCAGCCCACTGGCCGTTGTTACGTCATTTTGTTCTCAACAAATTACACAGTATACAGTAAAGATTTTGATCTTTCATTTTTTGTTGATCAAGACCCGATGTGTGAATTAAGTGTTCCCTTAATTTTTTTGAGCAGTGTATGTTCTCTTTAGAATTATGCAGGGGTTAGGTTTTTGTCTAGTGTCTAGTGATACATGCAGTACTGCAGTGGTCATTGATTGATGTAATTTGCAAAAATAATCTTTGTGAGGTGTATTTGTTAGAATAAGATCTATTAAAGTAATTTTTTCTGGCTCTTTTGGATTATGTGTAGTTATTAGTTGAGTAAGATTTAGTTTGTTACAAATGTCTTTTAATTTAAGCGATGCTGGCATCAACCAGTCCAATTGAACCCTAGGTGGCGCTATAATATGCAATCTAAGTCGCTCCAAATCTACACTGGCATATCCACCCCATATGACCTAGAGGTCTCAACCTGTTGAGATCTTCGATAATCAATAATTCAGTTTGCATAATTAGACATTAGCTCAAACAATTTGCATAGAGCAGATACCGGAGCTGAAGGTGGGCAATAAACTCCCACTAGCATTAATAGTGCATTATGACTAGGGGCCACATTCAGAAGTAAGCATTCATATTGTTTCTGGACACAGGTTGAGATGGACAAACCTCATATGACCTAGAGGTCTCAACCTGTTATGAACTCTGGAAAAACCTTCCTTTTCAACTTTTTTGGAAAGGAAAGAAAAAGGTGCAGTGGTCTCTTAATTTTTTCCAGAGCTGTATATGGCAATACCTCCTCTACCCACTCTGTCTGCTCTATAGATATTGTACCCTTCTAACAGAACATATGAGTCTGGTACAGAGCCAGGATTCAGCTATAATCAGTGGTTAATTTGAGCCAGATCCTGCTGGAACAGGATCCAGCACCTCTCAGATTTTCCTCAGTTTGTTCCAGCACCTACTTTTCACAGATTTGGTCTGCTGCGCATGATTTGTCTTTTTCCATCATTGTGTTCGCTTTGCAATGTAAACATTCCACTAGAAGCAATCAGAGTTCATAAAGTTTTTTCCTGCAGCCTCAGCACTGCCTGACAAGATTGTGAAAGTTTTTTTGTTGTCCGCTATTTGCGATACCGATGTGCTTTATTCGTGTCGATTTGCCAACTGGATCCATGTCTCTAGCGCTCCCCAATGTGTTCCAAGACCTCCCGATTTACAAATTAAGCACTTGATATAATCAATATGTCAGCTTGACATTGTGAGACCAGTATTTAAATAAAATCAAACTTTTGGACCAGGCTTCTGGCATTCAAATGAATATTTCCAAGACCACTGTTTCAGGATCTCATATCGGATGGAGGATTCAAGGATCTATTAGATTAGCAACGCTTTCTTGTGTGGCTACTGACAGGCCTGTGTTGGATGGGAACTAGATTACTTTTAAAAATACCCCTGTGTCTGTGCGAGGAGGTGTCATCATGGTACCTTGACAATAGTGTATCAGTACCATAAGGTCCTTTAAATAAAAATACTGTTGTGTTCAAAAGTCTGCATACCCTTGGAGAGTTGGTAATATATGTTCCATTTGTAAAGAAAACATGAGAGAGAGCAGGCGAAACATGTCTTTTATTTCTTATGGGATTCACATTCAACTGTAGGTCATAACAGAATGGCACAATCATAAAACAAAACATGGCCACAAAGAAAAAAATGAACTGACCCCTGTTCAAAAGTCTGCATGCCCTTAGTTCTTAATACTGTGTTGCCCCCTTTAGCATCAATGACAACGTGCCGTCTTTTGTAATAGTTGTCTGTGAGGCCCCAAATTCTTGCAGGTGGTATAGCTGCCCATTCGTCTTGGCTAAATGCCTCCAGGTCATGCAAAGTATTTGGTCGTCTTGCATGAACCGCACGTGTGAGATCTCCCCAGTGCGGCTCGATGATATTATGGTCAGAAGACTGTGATGGCCCCTCCAGAACTTTCACCTTTTTCTGCTGTAACCACTGGAGGGTCAACTTGGCGTTGTGCTTAGGGTCATTGTCGTGCTGGAAAGCCCAAGAGCGTCCCACGCGCAGCTTTCGTGCAGAAGAATGCAAATTGTCTGCCAGTATTTTCTGATAACATGCTGCATTCATCTTGCCATCAATTTTAACAAGATTCCTCATGCCTTTAGAGCTCACACACCCCCAAAACATCAGTGAGCCACCACCATGCTTTACAGTGGGGATGGTATTCTGTTCACTATAGGCCTTGTTGACCCCTCTCCAAACATAGCGCTCATGGTTGTGACCATAAAGCTCTATTTTGGTCTCGTCACTCCAAATTACAGTGTGCCAGAAGCTGAGGCGTATCAAGGTGTTGTCGGGCATATTGTAACCAGGATTTTTGTGGCATTGGCGCAGTAAAGCCTTCTTTCTGGCAATTCGACCATGCAGCTTATTTTTGTTCAAGTATTGTCGTATTGTGCTCCTTGAAACAACTACAGTCTTTTTCCAGAGCAGCCTGTATTTCTCCTGAGTTTACCTGTGGGTTTTTCCTTTGTATCCTAAACAATTCTTCTGGCAGTTTTGGCTGAAATCTTTCTTGGTCTACCTGACCTTAGCTTGGTATCAAGAGATCCCCGAATTTTCACTTCTTAATAAGTGATTGAACAGTACTGACTGGCATTTGCAAGGCTTTGGATATCGTTTTGTATCCTTTTCCATCTTTTTAAAGTTCCATTACCATGTTACGCAGGTCTTTTGACAGTTCTTTTCTGCTCCCCATGTCTCAGTATCTAGCCCGCTCAGTGCATCCACAAACCTTTTGACTATTTATACACAGGCACTAATTGCAATTTAAAAAGCCACAGGTGTGGGAAATTCACCTTTAATTGCCATTTTCACCTGTGTGTCACCTTGTGTGTCTGTAATAAGGCCAAACATTCAAGGGTATGTAAACTTTTGATCAGGGCCATTTGGGTTATTTCTGCTATTATGTTTTAAAAAGGAGCCAAACAACTGTGATAATAAATGGCTTCATATGTTTGGTTTTTTGCATGATCAGTCATATTTTCAATATCAATGCCAAAATTTCACAATTTCAAACTTATGATCACAACTGTATATTATCAGTGCCTGTAGAGCTATTTAAGGGGGGCCGAGCAAAGAAAACGCCCTGATAGGGAAGCAGCCAGTTCCGAGAATCCAAAAGAGATGCCAAAGGTGATTTGCTCCTTTGTTGGCTTTTAATAACAACCCCGTTTCCAAAAATGTTGTGATGCTGTGTAAAATGCAAAGAAAACCAGAATGCCATGATGGGCAAATCATGTAAATACTATGTTCAGTAGAAAATAGTGCAAAGGACAACATATCAAATGTTGAAACTGAGAAATGTCATTCTATCTTGAAAACGATATGCCCACTTTGAATTTGATGCCAGCAACACGTTTCAAAAAAGCTGGGACAGGGGCAACAAAAGACTGGAAATTTGTGTAATGCAAAAAAAACCTGGTGGAACATCTCACAAGTTAGGTTAATTGGCAACAGGTCAGTAACATGAATGGGTGTTAAAAGAGCATCCCTGAGAGGATGAGTTTTTCAGAAGTAAAGATGGGGAAGGGTTTACCACTTTGTGAAAGACTGTGCAGGCAAATAGTGCAACAATTTAAGAATAATGTTTCTCAACGTAAAATTGCAAAGGGTTTGGGGATCTCATCATCTACGGTACATAATATCATTAAAAGATTAAGAGAATCTGGAGAAATCTCTGTACACAAGGGACAAGACTAAAAACCAATATTGGATGGCTGTGATCTTTGGGCCCTCAGGCGGCACTGCATTAAAAACAGTTACAATTCTGTAGTGGACATCACGGCCAGGGCTCAGGCTGTGAGCCCAGGCCGTGTTGTCCAAAAACCATTGTCTGTGAAAACAGTATGTCGCTGCATCCACAAATACAAGTTAAAACTATCATGCAAAGAGGAAATCATATATAAACAAGATCCAGAAACGCTGCCGCCTTCTCTGGGCCTGAGCTTATTTATGATAAACTGAGGCGAAGTGAAAAACTGTCCTGTGGTCTGACGTATCAAAATTAGAATTTTTTGGGGGAATCATGGACGGTGTGTCCTCTGGACTAAAGAGGAGAGGGACCATCTGGCTTGTTATCAGCACACAGTTCAAAAGCCAGCATCCGTGATGGTATGGGGTTGCATTAGTGCACATGGCATGGGTGACTTGACCATCTGTGCAGGCACCATTAGTGCTGAACAATATATACAGGTTTTGGAGCAACATATGCTGCATTCCAGACATCTTTTTCGGGGTAGGTCATGCTTATTTCAGCAAGACAATGCCAAACCACATTCTGCACATATTACAACAGCATGGCTCCATAGTAAAAGAGTCCGGGTGCTCAACTGGCCTGCCTACAGTCCAGACCTGTCACCCATTGAGAATATTTGGGCATTATGAAATTAAAAATACGACAAAGGAGACCCCGAACTGTTGAGCAGCTGAAATCCTATATCAAGCAAGAATGGGAAAACATTTCAAAACTACAGCAATTGGTCTCCTCAGTTCCCAAATGCTTACAGAGTATTGTTAAAAGAGGTGATGCAACACAGTGGCAAACATGCCCCTGTCCCAACTTTTTTTAAACATGTTGCTGGTATCAAATTCAAAAAGTGGCATTTTTCCAAAAAGAATAACATCAAAGCTTTTTATTGTCAAATGCACAAAATAAGTGTCGTTCAGAGCAGTGAAATTCTTATGACACGGCAGTAGCATTAAGTAAAATATAAAGCAAAAAATAGAAAAAAATATACATAATGTAAAGTAGCAGCAATTCCAAAGAGTGTAGAAAAGGGGAATATGAAAGAAATATAAAATGTTACAAATATGAATGTGTAATAATAGTGCCTACATTAAAATAATGGTACATTAAAATATGCTAATGTACATTGAATGTGCATAGAAAGTCATCAGAGCATTTGAAGTGTTCATGTGATCAATATGATCAAAGATCAATGTTGCTGGTTGAGAAGCCTTATGGCCTGGGGAAAAACTGTTTGTGAGTCTGTAAGTGCGTGCCCTGATGTTCCGGTAACGTTTACCAGACGGCAGCAGTGTGAACAGACCATAGTCTGACCATAACTTTTCTGTTTCAACATTTGATATGCTGTCTTTGTACTATTTTCAATTAAATATAGGGGTAGATGATTTTCCCATCATTGCTTTCTGTTTTTAGTTGCATTTTATGCTGCATCCCAACTTTTTTGTAAACTGGTTTGTACTACAGACAGACACAGAATACCACATTGGCATGTTCAACATTGGTGTTTAAAAAAATAACTATTGTTTAAATAGTTGTTGTTTTTTCTTCTAATAATTATTGTTTTCTCCAATTACGTTTGCTGTAAATTCTGGAACTTGTGGTATTTTATGACCAGTCCAATACAGACGAAGATTCTACCACAAAGTTTAAATTCACTCATTCAAGATTGAGATCTTGTTTAATTGCTAACATTGGTACATTAAGTATTTGTGATGTGGTGAAATGCCCCTTTAACAATAGAATCGCCAGGCCTTTTAGATCCCCAGTATCCGCCAGAGCCGAATGCTGTTTCACATCATTAGCATACAAATCATCCCTATTAGCACACATTCTCCGCCGCAGCATCAACATCCAGCCAGAGCATCAGTTCATCATAAAACTGTATAGAGTAGTCTAAAAAATTATGAATTACAGAATTTTTTAGTTTAACACTAGAAGCGCCAATGCCTACACCAATTGGCGTTTGAGTTTGTAATTAAAATAAAACTGCCATTTTGAAAGCTACACCCTCCTCCTTCCATGACTTTTCCTAAATAGGCGTATATTACATGGTTCCGTTGTCGGAATTCTAAACTGACAGAAAATTATTTAGACTATTTACCTGTTTTTTTTTACCTAGTTTTACTACTTAATCCGCCAACACCCCACGCCAGCATTGGTACCCATATGGTACCCAGGCGCTAATCACCCCTCACTGAATGCATGACGTCAATGGATAAATGTGCGATACTCCCCGATGAATGATCAGACCTTGAATTTGAATGAACATACAAATGAAATTCCAGATTTCCATGACCATTCAAAAACTTAATTAGGCTGTTATTGAAACATAATATGAACAATATAGGCTACTTTTCACACATTACCGTTTTTCAATAGGCGATTCAGCTTATTGTGTAGGCTAATCCATCAAATGTATCTAAAATGTAAATCTACATTATTTTAGGAGGGAAAGAGAAACTAAATTGCACACACATCAATTTTCTCTGCTTATTTTACTGAAGATTAATATTCTACAAATGTATTTGGCTAAATAATTATTCACAAAACAAAATTCCAATGATATCGTTTCGGACCTCATCTTTTTCTAAAGATGACAAGCAAACGTGATAATACAATACTATGAATTTAAATAGAGAAATGGAGCACTGGCCCATACGGGCTAGTGACTGTCTTTGTCTATTGGCCTGACGTTAGGTCTTACTGGCCCTGGGCCAGCAGGCCATCGTTGAATCCTGTGCATGGTGGGTTAAGTTTATTGTTGCTTAAGTGTTCCTGTCACTTTCTGCAGGAAGCGACGATTTCACACACGCAGAATTGTGAGCAAGAGCAAGAAACCACTTATAGGGGATAGCATGGGACACACACCTCCCTACACACACAGACACTCTGGTAAGTTGTCGCTCTCACACACACTGCCCTACACACACTACTCCTGGTTGGAAGAACACCCATTCACATATCCCCTATAATTACTCTTACAATCAGACCCACACTGCCCTGAGGTGGTAAAAAACGTACAGACAACGATGAAGTTTATTTATTGATCACCTCTGTTAATCTCCGAATTGCTCCTCCTCCCTCTCTTCTCCACCCTCTGATGACTCTCTTCCTTCCTTGTCTCCTATCCAGCGGACCTAGTCAACCTACCAGAAGAACCAATAGAGGAGGAGGAGGAAGAGGATGACAATGAGGAAGAGGGGGAGGAGGACATGGACTCAGACGACCGGGTGGTAGAGTACAAGGAGAAAGGGGAGAGAGGGAGGGAGCGTGTAGGACTAGTAGGGAGGACGGGGGGTCCAGGGTTAGCCCTGCGGAGTCGTCTGGGCAGGCCCTCCTCTTCTCCCTCCATCTCGTCAGATTCGGATGAGATGGACTACGACTTGGAACTGAAGATGATCTCAACACCCTCCCCCAAGAAGAGCATGAAAATGACTATGTATGCAGATGAGGTTGAGACAAACCTCAAGACTATACGGTCAGTGACAATGAATGCTGAAACTGCCACCATAACTGAATGTAGGGAAAATAGAAGGGAAAAGAAGGGCCTAAAACAAGACCAAAATAATTTCAATGGTATCAGTGGACACCGCTTTGTAGTTTTTATACCGTTGCTCTCTGATGAAAACCTCATATCGAAATAGAAACCTTTCAGGAAATCAAAATTACCATAGTGACCTTTTCCAATTAACTGACCATAATTAAACTACAAAAGCTATTTTTTGTTCATTTGGTCCTAAAGTAATGAAACGTTTTCAGTAGATTGAGGGGAGTTGTGGCTTTCAATTAAATACATAAAAATCGGGGGAAATAATTGCTACAGTTTTTATCAGCAAACAATATTTGCCTTAGGCTGTCCCAAAATTCTTCTAATCTTTGTTCACTTAGAACAATTTTAATTAGGGATGCACCGACAAGAAAATGATTTGCCGATACCCATAGCCAATGTTCATATAATATAATTGGCCAATATCGATGTTTTGACATTTCTGTAACTTTCTGCCCTGTCATAAATCAAATAAAAATTTTGCTTCTGATGAGGCTTCTAATTGCATTTCCTTTGTTCAAGGAATTATGGCCAATTAGCCACTGTTTACAAGTTTGTAACTTCATAATAAATTAAAAGTTATGTTATGTTTTGCATGTCTTTTTGCACTGTACTGAAATCGTACCAAACCGTAACAAAAATCTTACGTACTTACCGAACCGTGACTTTTGCGTGCCGTTACACTCCTACTATCCATTGTGCAGTGAGACTGAGCATACTCATCGGGTTTACATCGGTGCTCCAAATGTCTGTTGTTGCTGATAGCTACATTGTCATGGGCCAGAAGCTTTTCTATGTGTGTAGCTACACCGCTGTACATTTCTGTTAAACACACATTGGAAAAAGAACGCCTATATTAGGCAGTGTGTAGCCACGGTTCATTAAGCTACATCAGCTTTTGAAAATCAACATCCTCCACAACTGAGAAAGGCTGGTCATGTAAGACGACGAATTCCATAACTTTGTTATACCTTTTAGTTTTCGCACTGTCCTGGCAAATTTTTCTAGCATTTTCAAAGTGTGGCTACTGGACTCCGGTTTGTGGGGGGGCAGCGGTCATAGCTGCAACTATCGTTGGTAGAAACTCGGCCCGGTCCTTTGTGTCTTGCTTTTAGATGCTGTATCGAGTTTGAAGTGTTAACAATTTTTGTTGAAATTTAAAATATGTCCAGCAGCCTGGCAATATATTACCTGTCATTGACACGTGAATGGAGAAACGTTAGCCTATTATAAAAATTAGGTAAGCATGATGCCTTTTCAGACACCACAATCAGTCGCAAATAATCAGCCATTTTTAAGTAGTCGGCCAATACCGATTATTGCATTTTTTGCCTATAATCGGCCGATACTGATTGCTGACCGATTGATTGGTGCAGCCCTAATTTTAATACCTGTTCATTTTGTTTGTGTGTAAGCATAGTAAATAAATAGTTGTTTTCTCTGTCCATGTTCTTCAGACACACTTCTGTTCGGAGTGACAGTGGCTCGGGCGGTAGTGGAGTCCGGAACAGAATTGGTGGAGGATCAATGGGCGGGACCAAAAGCAGTGTTGTGGATCAAGTAATGGATGTGAGGCAGCTACTAGAGGAGAAGAGACAGAGTCTCACCCTGAACAGACAACGCCCCCCTGTGGCATCTAGTGGGAAGACAGGTCAGTTAAACTCTTGATTAA
>JACXGI010005613.1:26435-46112 GCA_016801175.1 Esox masquinongy | reverse complement strand
CCACAGTCATCTACCCTCACCCAGGAACAGATAGATCCACAGTCATCTACCCTCACCCAGAAACAGATTGATCCACAAACCACTACAGAGCCAGAAGACAAGAACACCCCAGGGTTATTATATGCCTACATTTGGAGGGCTGTTACTTGGAGTGGTCCTGTCATTTATTTATACTAAACATGTTCAGTGAGGTGCATCCCTGTTGATATGTCCTGTTTGTGAATTGTATCCTCTCTTTCTCTCTGCCTCTAGTTTGTGGCCCACCCTATCTGCCAACAGGTGCTTTCCTCTATTTGGTGTGGGAATCTGTCCGGTTGGCGGGGCAGCAGAACAGTCTGGAAGCTGCTGGTTTCTGTGGGGATCTTCTTCACCATGCCCCTCCTCTGCCTTGTCTACTGGATTGCACCCAAGTCGAAGGTCAGATGAGTTGTATGAAGTTGATGAGCGTGTATGGTCCTTCTGTATCTCTGTGTACCTCCCTGTGTAATACATTTTTTTCTTCTGTTTTTCAAAGTGTAGGCCATGTGACTTTGGCCTGCAGATTGCGGCTCCATTTTCTCTGGTAGTAGTCCTTGTATTATGTACTCTAAAATATGTCTCTCAGGTGGGAAAGTTACTGAAGATTCCGGTGATTAAGTTCCTTGTTCACTCTGCCACCTACATGTGGTTCCTCATTACGCTGTTGGGAGAGTCTATCACCATGGAGTTGTACAGAGAGCAGTTTGCTTCGCGTCAACAGAATGTTTTGCACAGCTCAATCCACATGGTGTGGGTGGTCGGTGTGTTAGCAATATTACATTATATATTATTATAACGTAAACTCTGTTATTAGAATGAATATTAATAAAGTACCATAATGAAATACCATGAATACAGAATGATATTATGTCATAATTCAAACCTCAAATGGGAAGACTGACATTTGGTCATAAGAGATGTCAAATTCCTCCATATTGTACTGTCCATCCTGTACAGGGTTCTTTTGGTATGAGTGTAAGGAGGTGTGGATTGAAGGTTTGCGTAGCTACCTTCTGGACTGGTGGAACTGCCTGGACATGATGGTCCTCAGCATGTACCTTGCCTCCTTCACTCTACGCATTCTCGTCATGCTTAAAGGTCACTTCCTGTGCCAAGCCCCCGACAGGACTGACGAGTGCACGTACTTCACCCAGACTGGTGAGAACAGTAGGCTTCATCCAGCTAGAGGCATGCATTTGAAGTAGAACTTTAACCAGGATGGGGTCCATTCTCTTTTTAGTCAGCCAATTTTGGAGGTAAATGGGAACATTGGAATTTCACTTTACTTTCTTTTTCAAGTTTTACTGGATTTAAATGGAATTCTCCCCAATCTCTCAATATACATGAATGTTTCCTAAGCTAAACTGGTGAATATTGTTGGCCACTGTCCTGCAGTGCGCCAGGACTGGCATCAGGAGGACCCCCAGTTCATAGCCGAAGTGTTGTTTGCCGTGACCAGTATGCTGAGCTTCACCCGCCTGGCGTACATCCTGCCTGCTCAGGAGTCCCTGGGGACACTGCAGATTTCCATAGGGAAAATGATTGATGACATGATGAGGTAGAATGAAATGTGCAGGCAATGCTGTCTACAAAGATGTCGTTCAATATTTACTTGCAAGGTTCTGTCTGTTTGTGGTTGTGTTCGTTTTGTAATAAACTAAACAAATATTGGTTGGATTAGCAAAACACCTCTCTTCTCTCTAACCT
Organism: Esox masquinongy; assembly: GCA_016801175.1. NCBI lineage: Eukaryota > Metazoa > Chordata > Actinopteri > Esociformes > Esocidae > Esox > Esox masquinongy. The sequence continues at coordinate 44,387 of JACXGI010005613.1, read as the reverse complement.
AGGTTCATGTTCATATTGATGATCATTGGAACGGCTTTCCTTTGTGGTATCAATAATATCTATGTTCCTTATGTCAACCAGCCGTATCTTGGAAGGTAAAACAAGCAAAATTACAGTGCTACGGTAGCTTCATAACTTTCTTGTTGGATCACTCCTGATAATAATAATCATTGCATTCTTAACTCCATTCCCTAGGTTCAATGAGACTTTTCGTTTCCTGTTCTGGACCATGTTTGGGGTGAATAACCAGGAATACGTTGACATGCCTCAGTTTGTAGTAGCAGAGTTTGTTGGCAGGATCCTTTACGGCATCTTCACCCTCGTCATCGTTATCGTGCTACTTAACATGCTCATTGCCATGATCACCAATTCTTTCCAGAAGATTGAGGTGAGATCAGATTACACTCCGGGACAGAACGCAATTCTAATTTTGTGTATCTTAAGGCCGGAATGGACGCTTGAATAAAAGTAAATGCACAGTATCTTGTTGTAATAGATAATTATTCAAAGCTCACCTTCAAGGCTTTGTGATTATACAATAACGTTTACAAAACATTCGAGGATGGACCCTGAATTTTGCTTACTGAATCTGTTCCCTCTCAGGATGACGCTGATGTTGAGTGGAAATTTGCCCGATCAAAGCTCTATCTGAGTTACTTCAGAGAAGGTCTCACCATGCCTGTACCCTTCAACATTATCCCCTCTCCTAAGGCCTTCTTCTACCTCATGAGGTAGGTTATAGTGTGTGTGTGTGTGTGTGTGTGTGTGTGTGTGTGTGTGTGTATATATATATATATATATGTGTGTGACAGAGAGAGAGAGAGAACTAGGTCTAACGTTTGTGGGGACACTGGCGCTTTTCCACTGCATGGTACCGGCTCGACTCTATTCGCCTCGCCTCGACCCGCTTTGGGAGCTTTTCCATTGCATGGTACCAGCTCGACTCGGCTCTACACGGTTCGCCTCGGTTGGTTTTCCACTGCAGATAGTACCATGTACCCGCCCATAGTGACATCACAGGAAAACTGCCACGACTGCACCTCCAACGCGACACACACGGGAACAACGGAGGATCACCTAATACCGGCGAAAAGCCAGCATTTGCCAACTAACGTAAATCCTACAGTGAACAGAAAAATCTATTGAATAAACTCCAATTTTCTTGTAAATTGGCAAGCTTTGAACGAGGCAAATCAAAAGTCAACTAAATCTGGATAACATGTTCACAGACCCTGTTTGAAAAACAGTGAAAAAAGTAGAAAAGAATTATCGCCCTGCAGTATAAAAGATGACGTAACTGCAATGTTCTGTTAGATTTAAGCGTATACACCTATCATGTCAACGCCAACACATTTAAAACAACCTACATAACCCCTTCATCTCGATTAAAAGGTATAAATAATTGCTTTATTAATTGCCGGCTATAATACCACGCCGCCTGACTCAAGAGTAGCCTACCGTAGGCTACACAAGGCAGCGTTTATACTGGTAGTACCGAGGAAGCACGCATGAGCAGTAACTTCGGTCTTAATATATTGCAGACTGCAAAAATAGTTCGAAAGCTTGTTAGGCTGCTTTTGTCTGCTTGACATTACTACTTTGACCAATGCAATGTATGCCAGTTAGCCTATAGAAAAACCCAGAGGGGGAAAAAGATGAGGTGTTTTTGTAGGTTACAAAAACTGTGGGTCTCACGGGGATAACGAGTTGATTTCAACGCCCGTGCGTAGGTCCAAACCGAGAGGAGTTTTGGGAAAATAAGATCGCTTAAATTACGAGTCTGGTCCTATGCACTGGCACTGAAATTAACCCATTTCAATGCAAAGACTCCTGGCACAGACGCGCAAAGACGCGCCGGTCTCGTCTTAACCATTCTCTGACACTGGACGGCTAACATGCCTTGAGTCACTCTTGTCCAATCAGAAGTCTTCCGTGTTTCACGTCACCTTTTGGTATCGCCTCAGCTCGGTTGGAACCTCGACGAAGCAGGTACTAAAATAAAGTATCTGGTACCAGGTACTATCCCAACTTTTGGCCAGTGGAAAAGCAAATAAGGCGAACCGAGTCGAGTCGAGCCGCGCTGGTACCATGCAGTGGAAAAGCTCCCAAAGCGGGTAGAGTCGAGCCGGTACCATGCAGTGGAAAAGCGCCATAAAAGATACTATTTTCCCACAAAGATAGTAAAACCAGACATCTCCACTAGGTCTTTTGGCCCGTCCCTACTTGCAACAAGGCTATTGGGGATAGGGTTGAAATTGGGGTTACTTTTAGGTTTAGCCATTACATGTGAGGGTTAGATTTTAGTGTTAGGTAAAAGTTAGGGGTGAGTGTGTATAATGGAACAAAATTCCTCTACAAACAATACAGGAACCTAAAGGTCAGTTTTCTCTCATATTTCTTGTTTGTCCCAGGGGTGTTTTCCGTTGGGTCTGCTGCTGTTGTAACTCCACTCCAGAGTACCCCTCCACAACCTCCATGGTGTGAACTTAGACCAGACTCATTTAACATTGGCTCAGTTGGTATTGTCACACAGTGCAAACCAATGATACTCTCTTATCCCTTTGCTGACCAGTCTAATGGAAAGGAGATAGACGGTGGAGGGTCGGTGGAGAAACAGATACCTTACCGCCAGCAGGTGATCCGGGCCCTGGTGCAGCGCTATATTGAGTCTGCACGTCGTGAGTTTGAGGAGACCAAGAGAAAAGGCAAAACATCAAGTTTCATAAACTCTCCTTAAGACCATCGAGTCTTCAGTTAGACATTTCATGTGAACATTGTACTGTACTTAGCAGAGTGCCTATGTAAATAGCCTTGTGATGCATTGAGTCACTGGTTTGGTCTGTTCTGCCCAGACATAGGTAATCGGATCACAGAGCTAAACAAGGTGGTGGGCAGGCTGCATGCTGAGATGAAGGCCATCATGCAGGTTCTGGTGGACTCTGGCCAGGCTGTAGGAGACAACTCCACCACTGACGGTGCCACCATCCTGGGGAAATACATCTTGGGAGCCAAGAACAACTTCAGGGGCTTCTACAGCCCAGATGACAAACACCCTCCTCTACAGGTGACTGTGCACCACGGAGCAGCAGAAGGGGTGGTGACGGGACAGAACAGGGAAGGGGTGGTGACGGGACACAACAGGAAGGTGGAGTTACAAGACACTCGATTAGTGGTGACAGCAGAGGAGACAGCAGAGGAGGCTGGAATGGAGACAGAACAGGGAAAAAAGGAGGGAGAGACAGCAATGGGGCTAAACACAAAAGTAGAGATAAAAAAAGTTGGAGCAACACTGAAAGCAGAGGAACCGGAGGTAAAGGGAGAGATAGGAAAGGAAGGAGGGGAGGTTGACAAACAGGAGGTGAGGCCAGATACAGCGGTGTGGATGAACCCGACAGAAGAAAATAATGTTATGAAGATGGAGGAGGGTAGAGCTGATGGTGTGAAAAATAGGAGAGTACAAATGGAAGGGAATGGAAAATCAAAGACACAAGATAGCATTTTGGATATTACAAACAGAGAGAAGGGAGTTGTAGATCTCAAAGACCTGAAGAAAATGGGAAGATGTGGGAATATAGGGAAAGTGGACCTGGGACTGGGAGATGTGAATGAGTTAAAAATGAAGGGGACAATGATAGAGCTGAAAGAGAAAAAAGTGGCGGGGAAAATGAATGTGGCAGAGAGGAGTCCTCAGGGCAACGGGAGAACAGTGGCAAAAAAGACTGGCATGGTGGAGAATACTGCCATGGCAGATGTAGAGATACTGGGGGAGAAAGTATTTCCTTCTCCCACTGGTAGCAGCAACTCACAGGACACTGGTTTCGGCTCACAGGAAGGGGAGGGGTCTATTGATGGAGGACCAATGAGTCCCACACTTGAGTGCATTATCTCCAAATGAAAAGTGTCAGGCAACAGGCATTGTTTCACTGAACTTCATTGTACATTAGTTAACCAGAGACGTTTTACATTAAAGCAGCAGTAAACACTTGCAGCTAGCATATAGGACCATTCCACCATACATTTGAAAATATGCACAGGATAACCTATACTATGTTAACAGACATAGCATAATGAAACATGGTTTGTGAACACCTAGTGAGACAGCTGCCTCAGTCGGTCAGACAACCTGTTTGGTCCTTACAATTGTACTTAAACATTCTAGGATAGAGAGCAACATTAGAAGTGCAACTTTAAATGCATACTTTAACTTACATTAAAATACCAAAAATGTATTTTGTCCTTGTGTGTTAACTTGATTTAGTAAATTATTTTAGTAAGACCGGTTAAACAGACAATTCTCCCTGTTGGTACAGACTATTAGTCTTCCCTCAGCCCCACTGCAATCCTCATCAGGATGTGTATATCTTTATGTTGCTATGTGCAGGTCTCAGCTTGCAGAACACCTTCCTCTCCCCAGAGGTTGCCACAGAAACTCATTAATTCATCACCTGAAGCGTCACATTCCCTTCTGTCCTTGGCTAGTTCCTCCATGGTAAAACACCCTGGCCTTTAACCCGCCGAGCCTCAGTAGGCGGGGCCAGGCCGCGACCCCCCCCCCGGCTGAGGTTTGACACAACTAGAGATCATGACAAAAGTCACAATGACATCAAAACTGAATTACAAAACATTTATTTTCCCACAGGTAAAACAGATTAATTATAATATACTCTACATAGCGTTGAGGTTCATTCAACAACGTGAGATCCATAGATGTACATATTAACAGTAGACCACAAAAAACAAGGGAAAACCCTCTGAATTCTATACAGAACAAGCAGACAAACAGCTTCGCAGACAGTGCACCCGACAGCAATAAATAGATAATTGCTTACAGTTAATCGGATAAGCAGAAACACAATGTGCACCATGAACAGCACTCTGAAGGCTATATTAAAATACCCACATAAATGACGACAGTTGTTTCAAAAAGAATGTTTTTGATCCTACAACTGGTCAATGATCCTTTGGGGTTTAGTTTACAGCCATGGTTAATGAAATAAAGAGCAGAAGCAGGACTAAGGGGCAGGACTAAGAGCCGCACATCAGACAGTCATCACGGTTCTCCAGGGAACATACCATAGCTGCTCTGTTGAGCTCCTTGATCTCATTCTCAGTCTTGACTGACTGGGACTCCTTTAGCTTCTCCTTGTTCAGGGTGAATTGGATGGGGTTGGCTGCAGGCTTGGTTCTCAGGTAGTACATGCCTGTCTTCAGACCCTGAGGAGAGATGAGGTTAGTGGTTCAACTTGATAAATCTGAGCTTATTTTAGTAAGTAGTAGTGGAAAGACTCTTTATCTAGTTGTTTATTTCCTTTTTGTCAGTGCTATTCATTTCCCACACCTTTTCTCTACTCATGAAACAGGATTCACAAAGATGCTCTAAAATGCTTCAAGTGGCAGCATCAGCCAGCTATTAACAGGTACTGCAGGTTTAACCTACAATACCACAGTTCTTCCAAGTCAGACTTACTGATTCCTTCAGAATAAGTCATGTACACTGTCAATTAACACTCAGGGCCAAAATGATGGAAAGTGTGGGCTATTAGATCTTTTGTAGTTACCATAAAAGTATGAGATGTATATCTAAAACATGTTTGTGTACACTGCGGTGGGCGGTAGGGACAGTATAAAAGTGGCAACTTTATAAAGGTACCCTATTAGGTAATAGTATCAGGTTGGAACCCCTTTCGTCTTCAGAACAGCGTGACTTTCATAGCATGGATTTAAAAAGGTGCTAGAAATACTCCTTAGGGATATTGATTTATCCTGACTTGAGATTCATCAGACCAGAAGAATTTTTCAGCAACACATTCATGCAAGTCTCTTATCCACCTCATCCCAAAGGTGTACAATAAGATAGCAATCTGGAGATTGCAAGTCATTGTAGCACAATGAAATCCCTGTCATGATTGTGGAACCAGCCTGAGATGAAGCGTGCTTTGTGAATTGGCGCATTGCCATTCTGGAATTACCCATTTGAAAACAGGTAGACTGGTGTTAAAGGGATGAACATGGTGAGCCACAATCCATAGCTAGGTTCACTGTGGCATTCAAATCATACTCAGTTTGTATTAAGTGGCCTAATGTGTTCCACACACCACCACCAGCCCATATAGGTAACATGTGGATCCATGGATTTCATTCCGTTTATGATAATGACACTACCATCTGCGTACCGCAGCAGAAATTGCAATTTGTCAGACAAGTTCATGTTTTTCTAATCTTCAAACATCCATTTTTAGTGACGGCGCTGCCCACTGTAGTGCTTATCTTTTTGTTCTTAGCTGACAGTAGTGGAATGTGGTCATCTTCTGCTACAGCCCATCCAATACAACATCAACGCTTTGTGTGATCAAAGGTGCCCTTCCACACACCACTGTTGTAAAGACTATTAGTTTGGGCATTTTTAGCCTTTGTCAGTTTGAACGAGCCCAGCCGTTCTACTCTGACCTCTTTGATCATGTGCAACGACATTGACTTAAATTGGCCGATACTTGAATTTGTGTCTAAATACTGGACATGGAGTGTCCTGCAGAGTTCATTGGTCAAGCAAACAAACCTGCTTCCAGCCATAGAAATGCATGCTGGTGAGTTTGCCGTAGTTGGGCTCAGCAATATGAATGTTGAGGGACTGGCTCTGGTCTATGAAGGCACCACGATCAGCTGCCATCTTCAAGACCGTCTTCTGGGAGATCTCCCACACAGTCTTGTACAGCTCTTTCAGGTCATCTGGAATCTCAGCAATGCCCTAAACACAAGCAAAAACATGTTAGAACACCAGACTAATAAAAAGGAGAATGCTTTTACAAACTGAATTGTGTTTAAAAAGGGCTCCTGCACACCCTGACAAAATAAACGCAATACAAAACAGGGAACATTGTAAGCAGGCAATCGGGGACACGCGCGCACAGTAAGTCCAGTAGACAAGAGTACCATATTACTTTGTTTTCAGAACTCACCGTTAAGCCCCACATTAAAGAATGCCAAAACTCTGCAGCCCTAATTGTGACTGGGGCCACAACTGTTAACCCTGTCACCCTTAGTTTAGTCAGCTGAAGAGTTGCTAAGGGGACAATGGTTAATTGAATGGATCTGGGTATTCACCTGGATGGATCCATTCTGACCAATCAGCTGGTTCTTCATCTCTTCATTCCACAGCCCTCGCTCTGTCAGGTCTTTCAAGAGGTGGGGGTTAACAATCTGCAGAGGGCACGAAGGATATTATTAGTGCCCACACACATCCACATTTCTATGCCACCCTACTTGAGTATTTATGTGTTTGACTGTGCTGTGAGTGAGAGACAGACCTGGAACTCTCCAGACAAGACTCGACGGGTATAGATGTTGCTTGTATAGGGCTCAATGGATTCGTTATTGCCCAAGATCTGGGCTGTGGAGGCTGTGGGCATAGGGGCCAGCAGCAGACTGTTCCTCACACCGTGCCTGGGGAGGGAACAGAGAGGGGGGAGGGTTAAGTTGTGTGGAGACACAAAGGCTTAGATATTTAATTTCATCCAGTTCCTGCCAAAAGAAAATGTTATTTTAGTTGTTATCTAGCTGACACCCTTTTCCAGAGCGACCTAAACTGCATACATTTCAGACCTGGTCTCCTGTGGGAATTGTACAAACCTCTGGCGTTCCAAATCACATGCTCTACCAACTGAGCAAAATGGGATCCAGCAACTCTGTGGTGCCATTTAGCACAGGAAACTATTCAGGAACAGGTACCATGAAAACCACAGCGGCTGAGCCTCTGTACCTAAGCAGGGTGTCCCTGAATGGGAAACCAGATGGTGCTAAAGGTTTGTTGGACGGCCAGAAAGAAGAAAGTTGTAAAGATCAATCCCAATGCCTAAGGGCATATTTCAGATGGCACATTACACAGGTGTCCTGACTCCGTGGTCATTAAAGGAGTGTTAACCTTTCTTTAGTTAATATATAAAGCATGCACACATGTTCAAGAGGTTTAGTTGTTGTTCGTCTAAACATTAGAATGGAAAAGACTGACTGGGTTATGACAATTGGTGCCAGATATAGTGGTTCCAGCGTCTCAGAGACAGCAGACCTATCACGATTTTTACAGTCTACAGTTTTGAGTTTACAGAAAATGCTGCAATAAATGAGGTCCGAGGAAAATGGCCAGCCTCGTTTATGCTGACCGAAAGGCCACGAATACTCAAATGACCAATCTAAAACTATGGTGAGGGGAAGGGCTTTTTTTAAACACACACCGTGTCCAACCAATTGGTGCAACCAATTGTAGTTAGAACTCACGTAATTAGTTATTAGGAGTCCACTGTGGAAAATCAAGGTGTTTACACCAGTCTCTGGGAGGTCCCACAGCTGGTTAATACAATTCCTAATAAAAACTACATCATGAAGACAAAGGAACAGTCAATGCAAATCTGGAAAAGGGTTCTTCAAAAGCACCAATCGGGTAGGATAAGAGCATAAGAGCAAATCCCCAGGAGCACAGCGGAGTCCATTATTAATAAATGAAGAGAATTTCACCGAACAGTCAACCTGTCTAGAACACCACATCTTCAGAACACCACCCCCAGGGTTAAGCATGGTGGTGGCAGCATCATGCTATGGGGATGTTTCTCTGCGTTAGGGCCTGAAAAGCTTGTTAAGATTGCAGCGTTTATTTTGCCCTCTATGTACAGAGAAATCCTGGAAGAAAACCTGCACAAGTATGCAAGAGACATGGTCTTTGGAGACGATTCATCTTCCAGTAGGACGATGACCACAAAAAGAGCCAAAGCCACACTGGAGTGGCTTAAAAACAAAAATGGTCAATGTCCCAGAGAGGCCCAGTCAAAGCCCAGATCTCAATCCAATTGAGAATGTTGAAAAAGTTGAAAATTGCTGTTCACCAAAGGTCCCTATACAACTTGACAGAGCATAAAGCAATTATATAAAGAATGTGCAAAAATTGCTTTGTGCAACGCTGGTTGGGAGTTATCCAAATAGACTTATGTATGTAATAGCTGCCCCTATCAAATATTGACTAAAGGGTGTTAGTACTCAAGCAATTATTCATTTTCTGTTTGATATTTTGAATTAAATTAGTTTGATAAACAGGCTTGGAATGTCATAATTTTTGGGGCAAGGTCATTTGGCCTTCGGTATCACAAAAATGTTTAGGGCACAGAGGCCACATGCCAGGGCACAAAGGCCATTGAGGGAAATAAGAGGATTTGGAGCTTACAAATAAACAACTTGAATTGTTGATAAGAAAAAAACATGCATGACAAAAACATTATTCACTTTTTAATATCATATTTTGAATAATAACTTATTATAACTGATGTTTTTTCCAGATAAAAAGTTTAATTATCATGTTTTAATCTACTCTTCCCTCAATTTTTAGATTCTGGAATCTGTTTAATTTCATAAGTTTTAGTTGGGAACGTTCACATGAACACAAACAGGTTACGGTATTGACAGTTAAGTAACATTAAGAAGGATAACATTACCTCAGTTACCCAAAAGCAAACAGCGAAGTATCCTTTAACGTCACAATCACCTACGCTAAAGAGTACGACCTAAATAAACAAATTGTGACTTGTGTGCGGAACAAGCAATTTTTGTTTTTTAATCTTTCACCACAAACGCTGCCATGTCTAGTGAAGCCAAACCTAACGTTACTTCTCGGAGCTCTCAAAAAGCGTTTAGGTGTAGTCTCCCGCTCGGAGGTCAGAATTTTCCCACCTCCAAGTTACACAAGAACGCACCTTAAAAAACAGAGGTTTTATTCAGGTACGCATTAAATAAGTCAGCTATCTATCGATAACTAGCTAGATTGCTTACCTGATTATAGTCCATTCTTGTGGTTGTTCTCAGTTGCGAACTACAAAAACTGCTGACCGTGAGATTTTGACAATAGCAGGGGCATGAAAGCCATGGTGGCGGTAGGGCGTACAATGATTTTCAGGGCTTCACGGCCAGAGCGAAGGGCAACGACGGTCATGGCCGTTGTGAAATTCCTACGCTGTTGATGTCTCAAAACCTCCTACTTCAATTAAATTTTGATTTCATGCTGTGGACATATGCCTACTTATCACTGAAACTGCCCTCTTGGACATGTTGACATTTTCATCTACGCACCAAAGCACACTGATTAATTAATGAAACAAGACTGCTGCCTTTTTGGACCATCAAAATATGAAGCTTAACATTGTACCAACATCCTTTGACCTTAAAGTGCCTGCATGCTATGCTAAGTGTCTACACAATAGCAGGTCTACATCCCTAGTTGACTAGCTGTAGTTGTGTGTGTAAAATGGAAAAATTATAGTGCACTCTCAGGAACTTACTTAGCAATCTTTTCCTTCAGAAGATTCCAGTCCAACAGGTCAGTTGGGGTTTTTCCCCACATATCATACTGAAGAATCTGAGGGGGAAGGGGGGTTATAGTTCTTTAAGCAGAAGAGACACTATCATTCCCCTTAATAAATCCAAACTTCTAAAAGCCTGTAAGTGTTGTCAAGTCACTAAAAACAGAAATCGTCCCCAGACCCTTTAAACCTTGCAGATACGGATTAAGCCTAGTCTAGGGCTAAAAAAAAAAAAATCAAGTTCAACTGAAAACTCCATTGAGGTTGTTTTTTTTTGTCCCAGACTAGGCTTAATCTGTGTCTGCGAAAGTAGCCCCTAACATCCCAGTTATGTATTAAACTGACAGTAGTACCCACCCCTTTGCTGACAGGGGACCCTGCATAGGTCGTGTATGGGCCATGCTCAGCAGCCAGCTCACAGCTGGACTCAAGGGCCGCATAGTAGATAGTCTCAAAGATCTGAGTGTTGAGCTTCTGGGCCTCTGCGCTCTCAAACGGGAAACGCATCAGGATAAAGGCATCGGCCAGACCCTGGACACCAATGCCAATGGGCCTGTGGCGCTTGTTGGAGTTCTCAGCCTGGTGAGAGAGGAGGCATGTAGGGTAAAACACGGGTCAACAAAGATAACCGGTTGACTAATTGTCCAGCTGATAAATAGGTTGAACTATAAAGCTTACCTCGATCACAGGGTAGTAGTTAATGTCGATAATCTTGTTGAGGTTTTTGACAACGACCTTAGTGACATAAGCCAGTTTTTTGAAGTCAAACGTCCTCTCTGGGGTGACATACATGTTGAGAGCAATGGATGCCAGGTTGCACACTGCCACCTTCAGATTGGAAAACAGAAGCCAGATAAATTAAGCATGAAGTAGCACACTGCATTAATTTGTTTAACAATATAAAATAGAGGATGCCAGCATGGATATTCTCAGGAAGCAATTAGCCTTGTGTAATAAATTGTGAGTCATCTCTACACAGAGCTCTAAAAAATATGTACAGCATCACTTGGGCCGAGACTTTTAGAGCTCTGCATAGAGATGACTCAATTTATCACATAAGGCTAATGGCTTTCTGAGAATATCCATCAGAAACAGGTTTTAGGGTATGTCCAAAAAGGACCAGCTAATCCCCCTATCTCACACACAGTAAATCTGCTGCCTTCACCTCATCATGGCTGGTGTACTCCAAAATCTCAGTACAGAGGTTACTGGACTTTATGGTGCCCAGGTTCTGCTGGTTGCTCTTCCTATTGCAGGCATCCTTGTAAAGCATGTAAGGGGTTCCGGTCTCAGTCTGGGACTCAATAATGGCGTGCCACACCAGCTGGGCCTTCACTACTCGCTTGACACGACCCTCCTGCTCATACCTGACGAGAGGCACAGAACCAGACACAGTTTAACGCAAGTTCCAATGGAAATCAGACTTCTGCTTTAACCCAAATTAAATTCATGTCCACTAGAGCAGCGAATGCACGCTACAAATTCTTTTTTTTTTTTTTACATGTAGGTTTTTACCCTCGTGTGTTTTTTCCCTTCTCTATCTGTCCAGGACTAATAGACATTTTATTGGACTTGAGTGCATCCAACCTATAGTTTCTGCTTGGCTGTTTTCCTAAGCCTCCAAACACATTGGCTCCACAATGCTTCTAGCATACAGAACATATTTCCGCTTCTATGTCTGGGCCACCCGAAAACATTTTGCCATTGAGCATCAAAACTATGTTTATTAGAAGACCTAAGAATCATAAAAAAAAAATGAAACCACTCATCAAGCTATGTAATTAATCACAATCAATATTATTGTTGTCTATTTTCGTTGTTATACTATGTTCTTGTTAATTTAACTTGCATTAAAAACGAAAGAGCAGTATATATTACAGCCTTGTTGCATTGTTTTTTCTCCATCCTTGACGCCACATTGTTCACCCCCCTCTCTCAACCTCTTTCAGCTGTACTAGTTGGCTACGCTGTTTGCGCTGATCCAGCGTCTTCAAGTCACATTCACATTTATATTGTTAGTGACTTAAATATGTTAACTGTATATTTTTACTGTATATTGCATATATAATGTCATTGGAGACATTACCCTAATCTAATGGTCTTTTCACCAGTCAACTTCGTCATCTGAAACGTTACCAAATGTTATGCGGATTGGATGTAGTTTAGGCATTATTAAGTTTTATTGAACTATTTTGACATGATTGATGTAAAAGAGAACCAGGATCCACTTGTTTTTCCGACGTTACTAGTCTTCGCTACGCCAGGACGAGTCAGGTCCTGTATGCAATGTTGCCAGATCACTGACAGTGAACTGTAAATTCAAACTGTAAACTGCATATTCCACACAAGAAAAACTCAAACGCATTTTTTTTTCTATACAACCCTATCTGTAAAGCAATCTGCTCATTAAAAATAGCTCAATTGTTGGGGAAACCTACCCATTTGGCAACACTGCCAATATGAAAAATAGTTTCCTCCTACGGTCATATACGTTGCAGTACTTCGCTGGTAGGCTATTTAGCGTATGAGTGCATAATTATATTTTACTATACAGACACACAGAGGCGGTGCGGGATTTTGGGAAGGCGGCCGCCTTTTAATTTTATATGCAGGAAAATCCCTGGGTTTAACTGGAAAGGTTAAGATTTTCCTTTGCCTGCTCATGATTTAATCTAGCAACTTTTTTGGTTGATCGAATGTTTAAACTGCTGGGCTACCTGCACCCTGGATGGTTCAGCTCAAACCCATCACCAATGGTGTGCACCATTCCAGGACATCTATCCCAAAGAAAACTGGGCAAAAGCCCATGGCATTATCAAGCACCCTTCATTATCATACAAATGGTCCCGATGAGCATACACGTTCTCCTCCGCAGCATCACCATCCAGCCAGAGCATCAGTTCATCTACTGGGTTGTCAACAAACTATATCGTCTAAAAAATTATGAATTACAGAACTTGTTTGTTTTAAGTGGTTAATGAATAAAAAAAATACAAGAATGTGTTTGTATTGGTCTTATATGAAAAATGATTTATAAAAAATACGAAGAACGATTATTTTGAAGAACACAGGCTATAGTCCTATTCCAAGGATATGTAGCCTCTTGCATTGTTCTACAAAGGCATAGGCCCGGGTACATGGCAACACAGCCTTCCCTCAAAAGTAAAAACATTGCAGTGTATTATTCAATGAATTGTATTTGTAAATTCAATAAGCAGAGTTAAAGGATGATCAAAGGATGACTTAAGTCTCGCAGTGGCATTTGCGGTCGCCGTTGGATATTTTTTTTTTTGCGAGGAGGCTCAGGCATTGGAGGTGGCGACTCATTATCAGAATCAGATGAAGAACCAACACCCAACTCGTCGATTTCGGGATCTATTTCCGCATTCCGCGCATTCATCCATTGATCCTCCATCTCATCTAAATTTTACAGCATCTGCAATGCTGTCAGGGCGTCGAACTTTCGGGTTTGTTTTGCCATTGTGAACTAAACGCTGTAAATTGTGTCTGAGTTGTGTCTGACTTGCTCACCAAGTTCAGATCATATACAACTTTTACCCTCATCATCGTTCTTCATCATAACACTTCAGTAACATGCATAGGTGTGCCTGGGTTGATCAGGGGTTTTATCGCCCATTCATCCATTGACATCATTGCTATGAGCAAATAGAACCTGAGGTTCCGGAGGTAGACATGCACATGTAACAACTGAAAAAAATGTAAACCTGTACACAATTTCAAAGAATGATTTACAGTAGTCTACATGAAAATATAGAAAAGTAATTTGTCGATTGTATTGCTAATTGAAAAACAGTAACAGTAACGTGTAATACGTATGTTGAATTGATAATTGGTATCTTTGGTATTTCGTTTCGTAATTAATTATTTAGCGTAATACATTTGTAGAATCTTGATCTTCAGTAAAATAAGCAGAGAAAATTCAAAGAGGGATAGGATAGGATGTGTGTGATATTTTGTCTCTCTCTCCTAATAAAAACAGTAACGTGTAATGCGTTTGTTTAATGGTAATTGGTCAAGAATATTGTTGGTATTTCATTTCTTAGATTTACATTTGATGAATTAGCCTACACAAGCTGAATCTCCTATGAATGAAACTCCTATGAATGAATCTCCTAAAAATGGTAACGTGTGATACATATGTTGAATTTTCGAGTAGCCTATATCGTTTGTATTATGTTTCAATAATAGCCTAATTAAGTTGTTGAATGGTCATGGAAATCTTGTATTTCATTTGTATGTTAATTCAAATTCAACCAAGCCTCTGATAATTCATCTGGGAGTATCGCGCATTCATCCATTGACGTCATGCATTCAGTGAGGGGCGATTAGTGCTTGGGTACCGTTAGCGGCTGCCTCGATACCAAAACTAACTGGCGTGTGCTTTTGGCAGATCAAGCAGGAAAACGGGGTAAAAAAAAAAAAAAAGCGGGAAAGTCTCTAAATAGTTCTCTGTCAGTTTAGAATTCTGACAACAGAACAATGTAATATGCGCCTATTTAGGAAAAGTCATGGAAGGAGGGTGTAGCTTTCAAAATGGCAGTTTTATTTTAATTACAAACTCAAACGGCATCTGGCGGTTCTAGTGTTAACCCAGAAATGCAATGTTCATTCTTCTACTGTTGGTCAGAAGGGGGCAGTACCAAATTATAGTCTCATAAAAGGCTCAGAGACACGATGCAAGCCATCAGACTACAGGAACAATTTTACCTTTTATAAAGCTTCTCAAATTCCTCCCCCCAGCACTCATCCAGTCCAGGGCAATCACTGGGGCACATCAGGGACCAGTCCTGTGGGTACAATATGATCACTGAGCTCAAAACAATATTCTTGAAACAGAACCATAACAAATTTCCTTTTTAACTCCACCATGAGGAGCTATGTGCTAGTACTCAAATTTCTCATTACGCACGCACACACGCACACATGCAGATTTAAACAGCTGCGTACCTCATTGTTCTCTACTCGCTTCATGAAGAGGTCAGGGATCCACAGAGCATAGAAAAGATCTCTGGCCCTTTGCTCCTCCTTCCCGGTGTTCTTCTTCAGATCCAGGAAGTCAAACACATCGAAGTGCCACGGCTCCAAGTACATAGCAAACGCACCAGGTCTCTGAGAGAAAGACAAAGTTAACTGCCTGACAACCGACAGAGCACGATCACTCATCCATGAAATCATCTTGTGGCAAGACATGCAAAAACTATAGCAAGTCTCATTTCCTCACCTTGTTTCCTCCCTGGTCCACATAGCGTGCTGTGTTGTTGTACACTCTAAGCATGGGAACAAGCCCATTGGAATTGCCATTTGTCTGAAAGAAATAAGCCTCAGTAAATGACTAGCTTAAATATAAAAAATCATTTTTCATTATCCATTTTACCACCATCTATCAAAGCCAACAGGTACTCCAAGTACACACTGTTCTGGGTCCTAAGCACAAAAGTTACACTCCACTTATGTCTTAAGACTTATTTGGACTGAATCGTATAAATGTGATGCTCACCCCTGCAATATAGCTGCCCGTGGCTCTGATGCAGCTAACTGCCACTCCGATGCCTCCTGCTGATTTGGAAATAAGGGCACATTGCTTCAAAGTGTCGTAGATTCCCTCAATGCTGTCATCCTTCATGGCCAGCAGAAAACAGCTGAAAAACAACAAGGATAAGCATTTTTTTTATACATCATTAAAGACAGTGGCAAATAGAGTTTTTGCTGAAAGAGCAATGAGACATATTCAAACTGCCACATTACATGTTTCAGAAGCACAACCAATTTAAAAAATATCATATATTGTTCTGGTCTGCACAAAGAGCTCTGATAGTGGCATGCGTTTTTTACAATTTAGTAATAATAGAAATTACACCGAGTACTGGCTTAGAATAGAATGGCTACAATAGATGCTGTGCTGTCATTAGGTGCTCACCTGGACAGCTGTGGGCGGTTGGTGCCAGCGTTAAAGAGTGTGGGGGAAGCATGAGTGAACCACCTCTCTGACAGCAGGTTGTAAGTCTCAATGGCAGCATCAATGTCATTCTTATGAATACCAACTGCAACCCTCATGAGCATGTGTTGGGGTCGTTCAGCAACTACATAGGAACAGGTCAGAATGGGGGGGGGGGGTTCACTGTAACCACATAAAAAAATCTGCAGCAGAAATGTGCCCATTTGACCAGGCACCACAGACAATAAGCACTAATCCAATGTAGCACACTATGTTCATATCAGGAATAGAAACCTATTCTAACGGGTCATATATCTGAATGGACTCACCTTTCCCATCAATCTTCAGTAGGTAGGACCGCTCCAGTGTCTATAAAATCAAAGACTAATTAGTTCACTTTTCAACCAATTGCAGAATTGATTTAAAGGTTATTGCTCGTTAATTATATACAAATCACCTTGAATCCAAAGAAGTTGTAGGAGAAGTCTCGGTCAAAGATAATGGCAGAGTTGAGGCGATCCTTGTTTTCTAAGACAATGTCGAGTGTCTCCTTGGCAACCATGGGGGAATGGCGTTTGTTTAGCGGGTTGACATAATTGTACAGATCCTCCACCACATCTGCAACAACATTGATAGAAAAAAAGTGTAAAAACCTATTTCCAAAAACACTTGTTTGACATCAATTGCACTGATATTGTAACACCCCTGGCCAGGATGCTGCATTAGGAGGCGGAGTCAGAGGTTGAGCGTATTGGGTAGAATTTATTAACCTAAGCACAGACAACTGCTGGCCATCGTCTACGCCCAAACCCTATCAGCAAACAGACCATAGGCACTTAGCAAACTTTCTCTAGTAATTGTAGCTAGCTCACCAGGTATCTCACAGGTACACGGTTCTCTGTCACACAGGAGTGGAGCCAAAAGAGTTCGATGTCCGCCAAAACCCTACCTTATACAGTATCTCACAGAAGTGAGTACACCCCTCACATTTTTTGCAAATATTTGATTATATCTTTTCATGTGACAACACTGAAGAAATGACACTTTGCTACAATGTAAAGTAGTGAGTGTACAGCTTGCATAAGCGTAAATTTGCTGTCTCCTCAAAATAACTCAACACACAGCCATTAATGTCTAAACCGCTGGCAACACAAGTGAATACACCCCTAAGTGAAAATGTACAAATTGGGCCCAATTAGCCATTTTCCCTCCCCGGTGTCATGTGACTCGTAAGTGTTACAAGGTCTCAGGTGTGAATGGGGAGCAGGTGTTAAATTTGGTGTTATCGCTCTCACACTCCCTCATACTGGTAACTGGAAGTTCAACATGGCACCTCATGGCAAAGAACTCTCTGAGGATCTGAAAAAAAGAATTGTTGCTATACATAAAGATGGCCTAGGCTATAAGAAGATTGCCAAGACCCTAAAAACTGAGCTGCAGCACGGTGGCCAAGACCATATAGCGGTTTAACAGGACAGGTTCCACTCAGAACAGGCCTCGCCATGGTCGACCAAAGAAGTTGAGTGCACGTGCTCAGCGTCATATCCAGAGGTTGTCTTTGGGAAATAGACGTATGAGTGCTGCCAGCATTGCTGCAGAGGTTGAAGGGGTGGGAGGTCAGCCTGTCAGTGCTCAGACCATACGCCGCACACTGCATCA
>JACXGI010005613.1:0-26335 GCA_016801175.1 Esox masquinongy | reverse complement strand
CTGGTCTGCATGGCTGTCGTCCCAGAAGGAAGCCTCTTCTAAAGATGATGCACAAGAAAGCCCGCAAATAGTTTGCTGAAGACAAGCAGACAAAGGACATGGATTACTGGAACCATGTCCTGTGGTCTGATGAGACCCAGATAAACTTATTTGGTTCAGATGGTGTCAAGCGTGTGTGGCGGCAACCAGGTGAGTTGTACAAAGACAAGTGTGTCTTGCCTACAGTCAAGCATGGTGGTGGGAGTGTCATGGTCTGGGGCTGCATGAGTGCTGCCGGCACTGGAGAGCTACAGTTCATTGAGGGAACCATGAATGCCAACATGTACTGTGACATACTGAAGCAGAGGATGATCCCCTCCTTTCGGAGACTGGGCCGCAGGGCAGTATTCCAACATGATAACGACCCCAAACACACCTCCAAGACGAACACTGCCTTGCTAAAGAAGCTGAGGGGAAAGGTGATGGACTGGTCAAGCATGTCTCCAGACCTAAACCCTATTGAGCATCTGTGGGGCATCCTCAAACGGAAGGTGGAGGAGCACAAGGTCTCTAACATCCACCACCTCCGTGATGTCGTCATGGAGGAGTGGAAGAGGACTCCAGTGGCAACCTGTGAAGCTCTGATGAACTCCATGCCCAAAAGGGTTAAGGCAGTGCTGGAAAATACTTTACATTGTAGCAAAGTGTGATTTCTTCAGTTTTGTCACATGAAAAGAAATAAATCAAATATTTACAAAAATGTGAGGGGTGTACTCAATTTGGGAGATACCGTATAAGCTACGGCCCGGGGAAACCTAGACACACCCTTGCTGTCCAACAAGCCCCACAGAGTTGCCACCTCGCCACGGGACGTCCCACCCGGAGAAACAGCCCCACCCAACTGTAAAGCCCAGCCCTCTTAATGAGAAATGCATGAACACCTGAGAACAGCACTTCAATAAATGCACTTTACAGAAATACAGGGTCGCCACAATGTTTTAATTTTAGGCTTCTTCAGACACCAAAGTACTAGTGTCAGCCCAAAGGCAAGTTACACTAGGTACCAAAGTATGTAGTAAGGAAATGTTTTCAGTGAACGCAATATTCAAGCAATATGCATTATGTTTGAATATGGGTCAGAAAAACAAAATTGTACCAGACTTACCGCTGAAAACTTTCTTTGTTTCCTTATGAAGGTTGGAAACGGCAATGCGGGCAGCCAGGATGGCATAGTCGGGATGTTTGGTAGTGAGGGTGGCAGCTATCTCTGCAGCTAGTGTGTCCAGCTCCACTGTGGTGACACCGCTGTAAAGACCTTGGATGACTTTCATTGTGATCTGGGTCTAAAAGGTATGACAGCAGGCAAGGAAAGCTGTTAGGGTGGGTTAGAGAAACAGCACTCGGCTTACAAAAGATAACTGAAAAGAAATGTCGCTACACAACATAAACATAAAATGTCTCCTCACTGGATCAATAAAATCAGAGTTGAGTCCATAACACAGCTTCTGGATGCGGGAGGTGATTTTGTCAAACATAACCCGCTCTTCGCGCCCATCTGAAAATTTAAAGATACGTTTTTGTAAAAAAAAATGCCTTCAATTAAAATCTACAACATGCAAAAGCAAATGTATAAGCTAATGCCAATCACGCAAAAGTAATTTCCTAAAAGCTTCAAAATCAAAGTTAGTAATTTTTTCAATCTATTGGTCTTCTGATCAATCGCTTTGTAGTACATTTGTAAACAAAGGCCGAGTCTCTGAAATCTCTGAGACTGAGGGATTTTGACAGAGACAAGCTGTTGGTATAAACGTTGTTGTATTACCTCAATGGTGCAAACATTTTTGTTAACACTACTTCCTAAATTCAAAGACTCCCATGAAATTGGACACGGACGAAGTTCGCATAGCCAATGGAGGCAAGTTACTGTATTGTAGCTATATTCACCTGGAAAAATACGTTGGCCTGTTAATTGTTTGTGCAGACTGAAGTTCCGGGTTGTCAACCCAGTAAGCGTCTTTTGGGAAAAGCAACAATTTAAATAATGTACAATGTTAGCCACCTGTATGGTCAATTAAATTATACTAATACTGGATACTAGGCACCATTACTGTACTTCCAATAAGTACCTAGATAGTTATAACAAGCTATGTAAACTTAAGATTTGGCGCCAAGTTTTGACAAAAGGTCAACTCCTAACTCCGAAAAGCCTGTAAAAAATATGAATATTACCTAGCAAATAAGCTTTTTTAATGGGTGGGCAACGCTAGAGACTTTCAATCTACCTACGTATTGTAACGACCTAAATATTACAATGTGCCTTTAAAGAATTTAGTCCTTTGTTTTGTTAGATAAAGAAGTTAGCTATCGTTAGCCTACACTGTTACCAGGCAAACTAGCTAAGTAGCAATTTAAAGACAGTTTAGTTAGAGACGTCAGTCAGCAAGTAATTCAATGTGATTCATTAGACAAACTAAATAAAATACTACTTGCACAAAGTAAGAAACAGATGTAGGATGACAATCGCCAAGCAGCTAACCTGCACCAGACTAGCAGCTAGGTAAAAGAGACCTACCTCGCTTTATCACATGCATGTTGACACGGGTTGTTGTATTGGAAGTGAAAAAAAAATAAGAAAAATACTAATTTATAGGTTTGAAGATTTTATCTTCTGTATAACGGGAGCTCTTCCACACTCCAGGCGTTTCGGATAAAGCGCGAATAACTACAAAACCCGCCAGAATACGCACTTATTCTAAACCTCCAACCAATCCATAAAGACTTAGCGCTGACGGTTAAACCAATCACAGCGGTTTTCTCTCTTTCGTTTGCGTTTTCCGGTCAGCTGTTGCCATAAACAGAGCCATTCTGGCGGGATATTTTGAAATTTAGATCTTTTGCATTGTTTGAGAAACTGACTCGTTAAAATTGTAAAAATGTTTTAATTATTATAAATTGTTGGTTAATACTTTCTCCTGTTGTTCAAAGAAGAATTATGAATGCTCACATACATTTAAGAAATTGTAACATAATAATTTATGAAATGTTAATTGCAATTTTAAATCAATTCAAGCAAAGGGCAAAAAGACAAACTGAAAGCCAATGCAGTCACGACTGATAAGTAGGGTGACCACATTTTCAAACCCCCAAACCAGGACCCAAACCGTGTACCTCACGGTAATGCACTCGCACATGTATGCACATGTTGGCCATCGTGCGTGCTTGTGGTTGGTGGAGTGGGGTGGCCCTGTTTGTTACTGTGTTCACTATCTTGTGTGTTTTTCAGCTCCCTTGAGCTTTTATGAGAATTGTTTCTTTGGTAGGCAGTTCTACACAGTTGTTTGTTTGCCACAGACTCGTATGTGGAAACATTACAGTATTATTACTATTTTAATTGTGGTGAAAACCGGCACAATTTGGTATTGAATGTCGAATACCCGGACATTTTAGTGTTTTACAGATATTTGTCGGGACCTGGGACACCCAGCTTGAAACCGGGACAATCCCGGGTAAACCGGGACATCTGGTCACCTTCTGATACAGCTGCGCAGGAGCTGGTACAACACCCAGTTCTACTATGCCGGAGAGGCTGAACACTGATGTGAGGGGCCACAGCAACCTTCCCAAAAAAAGTGGTTGCCAGGCCACTCGTCCTCCAAGCCGAAAGCATCAAACGCATCAGGTCATTGGCAGAACTGCACCAAAACATGTGGAAAGAACCACACAGCCAACACGCATACCAAGAACACCCAGGGAACCACCCCCCTAGTGGAGTGCTCACACACCCCTGGAGGCAGCATCCAACCCCTGCTACCATAGGACAGCGAAATGGCCGCTGTGACTCAGAGAAGCAGACATCAATAAGAAAGAGGGACAAAAGTTTCACAGGACTGGAACCCCTCGAGACGTGGGGGCACAATCAGGCAGACACTGCAAAATTAGTGGATGCAAAGGGAGGAGCTGAGGGTAAGTAGGATGCACTCCAGACCAGATAGGGCCATGGCGCCATAGGCAGAAAAGACAGACAGCGCAGATCAACATTTGAGTTACCGACCACAAACAAAGAGCACGAGGGACAAACCGAAAGTGCATGGAAGGTGCCAGGCCGAAGTCAGGCCCAAAAACAATGTTCTCACCAAGATAAAACCAACAGGCCATAATTGACTTTGAAAGGCTCAAATGGGGCGACACACAGTGCATTGAGCATGACCAGACGTTGCAACAAAAATATCATGATGGAAAAGAACACCCTCGCCCCAAAAACCCTCGCAGGATAGCAAGTACATCCTTAACCAAGCGATGAACCACAGGAATGACTTGCCCTTGCACCAGTTGTTTAAGGCCTGCTGCAGAAATGCATAAAGGGACATAATAGAGGGAGATCCAACAGCTGGAATCATCGCAACAACATTCAGGAGCCCTCCATCCGAGAGACAAGCCCATTCTGAGGGAAGACACTCCGGTCTTACTCCCAGAACCAAGGCCCGATTTGGGCGCACACTGGGGCCAGGCATCACCTGAGAGTAACAGCCGCATAGGGGCCGGATGCATACATTTCGCTCCCATGCTGGAGATGCTGAAAATGGAGTTAAACTGGTACCAGGGTCTTGCTCAAGGGCGGGTGGGACGGATGGTAAATGGGTGTCTTTTTTGTCCTGTTTTCATTTTTTTTCGTTTTTGCAATGAATGTCTTTACTCCTGTGTTTGTGTTTTAATTTATTAAATTACATTTATTTGTTTTTTTGTTAAAAAGAAACAACCTGCCTGCTTATGGCCCAGAGTCGGCGGAGCCCACACCTGCTTCTGGCCTGGAGGCGACACCACTGCCTACTGCCCGTCACTAAGACGTCTGTAAATATCAAACTTATTGACCAGACAGAAGTCATGAAGACGTCTGTAAACATCGCATTGTTTGGGACACGCCCACAAACCATGCAATCAACCAAAAGCTAAGCTAAGAAGTCAGTTGAAAATCACCCTCATAAGGTGCCCTTACAAATAAATTCCTAAAATGAACCAGTTAAAGCAAAAAAATAAATATATATTTTCTTTATTCAGTAGTCTCTAGAACAAGGAGGTGGTTTTGGTTTTACTCTAGGACATCCACCATCTTACAGTGGTAAGGATATTCACAGCACATGGTGGGTGGAAAAAATTGACAATGAAGGTAAACATTTTTTTCCCCAAACAATAAAATTAAATAAAAATGAATACATTTTTCTCATCGTTTGGATACAAAATATGCAAAGCAGTAAATAATTAACAACAAACAAACAAAAGTAAACAAATTTCAACAAAAAAATTAAACAAACTCCACATTTAATGTAAAACTTTTGGAAATTTTGTAGAATCTGCATTTATGCACAATAAAACTAAATTCACTTTCATTGTCATATCAAATACTTTTCCATATAAATTATTGATATTTACCCGTGGATTTATGAAGACTGTAGCTTTTGTCAGGTCCTGGCTGGGGGCCTCTAGGCATCTCTGCGCTGCTGTTTTTGATTGTCCCCAATTAGAGGCAGCTGCCCTGCATTGCCTCTAATTGGGGTCCCTATTTAAGTTGCCCTTTTGGACCTATCAGCGTGCGTGCGCGCGCGCGTCCAGGATCCAGGGTGGAGGCCACGTCGTTGACCCCGTGGACAAGCCCAGAAGAACCCCCATGTTTTTTTGAGGGGGGGCTATGGGGGTCCTTGCGGGGGTGGGAGACAGAGCCCCTGCTGCCACACATGTGGGTGCTTGTTGCAGAGCCCCTGCAGCTCCGGGAGCAGGAGATGCTTTTAGGCATCTCTCTGCTGCCATTTTTGATTGTCCCCAATTAGAGGCATGTTGCCTCTAAGCAGGGACCCTATTTAAGTAGTTTTCACACCCCGGGTAGATCATTGTTTGTGCCAGTTGTGTTGTGCCTCAGTTTGTGGTTTGCCTCTCCTTTTTTGTTTTGGTGTTACAATGAAATGTTTCCCTATACTCTCTCTGTGCCTCGTATCCTGCCTACCTTTGACTGTGACAGCTTATAGATGTCTCCTGAGGTTAGTTTAACTGTTGTATCCAAAGCCAATCAGCTTGTTTAGTCCAATGTTTGTAAACAAAGTAAATCTAACCAATCCTCATAACATGTTTCAGACTAATTGAGATTGTTGGTCCTTGAATCTGTGACTTTGAGTTTTAGTGGTTGTATTTCTCCTGTCTCATCCTTCAAATTATACACCCATTGTTTTAAAGGCTTTTTCTGCATTGATATGTTGTTTCCTTTTTCAAAGCTATAGCTGCAATTTCCTGCTGCTGCAGCTGGTTTCCTCCAATGATGCTCTGAGCAAGGCTTTCTCCAAATAGAAAAACAAACCTTCTGCTAAAGGCTCTCAATTGTATTCACCATCTTGGACTTTTCCACATTTTATAAGGTTTTGCCCCTACCAACGCAGTCTATAATGTCAAAGTAAAACATTTTATCTGTGAATTGATCCAAATTAATTACAAATATAGAACAGAAAATAGATTGCATAAGTTTTACTTATAATGCATGAGAAGCTGTGCAACCAATTGTCATGTTGTTAGTCTAATGTTCTGAGTGCAACTAAGGTGTTTCACATGATTTCAGGTTAAATTCATGTGTCTCTGGGAGGTCTCAAAGTTGGTTTGTATAATTCCTAACAAAAACTACATCAAGCACCAATCAGGGCAGGATATAAGAACATTACAGTAAAGTCCATTATTAAGAAATATAGAGAATATGGCACAGCTGTGAATCTGTCTACAACAGGCCATCGTAAACTGAGTATCAGGGGGAGAAGGGCACCAGTCAGGAAGGCCACCAAGAGGCCAATGGCAACTGTAAAGAAGTTAGTCTTCCACGGCTGAGCTGGGAGACAATGCATACTATAGCCTGGGTGGCACTCTCTGGGTGCTTCACAAAAGTGGCATTAATGGAAGAGTGGAAAACAGAAAACAACTCACATTGAATCTCGACTAAAGTTCATGGAAGACTCTTGAGGCCAAGTGGAAGAACATTCTATGGTCTGATGAGACTAAAATACAGATGTTTGGCCTCAATGGATCATCCTGAGAACACCAACGCTACTATGAGACATAGTGGTGGCATGCTATGGGGATGCTTTTCTATGTCAGAACCTGGAAAGCTTGTGAAGGAAGAGGGCAACATGGATGCTGAGAAACACTGAAAAAAACCTGCTGATAAATCTTCCAGTTGGACAATGACCCCAAACATAGAGCCAAAAAACACAATTGAGTGGCTTAAAAACAAAAAGGTAAATGACCCAATCAAAGCCCAGGCCTCAATCCATTTGAAGGCAAGTGAAGAGAGTTGAAAATTGCTGTTCACTACATGTCTCCATCCAACATAACAATGCTTGAGCAATTTTGTAATTAAGAATATTGCCGTGTTATTTTTCACTTTGACATTATGGACTTCTCATTTCTTGGTTTGATTAGTGGCAAAAATGTCAATAAAAACATCACATTAAATGTGTTTGATTTAATGTCAAAATGCAAATAAAATGTGTAAAAGTCCAAGGGGTGATTACTTTCAAGATCTGCTGTATTTCAGCTATTAATAAATTGGCACAAATTTCTTAAACATGTTTTAGCTTTGTCATTATGGGGTATAGTGAGTAGATGGGTGGAAAAACATATACATTTAAGCAATTATAAATGAAGTCTACAACACAACAAAATGTGGAGAAAGTGAAGTGGTGTGAATACTTTCCAAAGGCACTGTACTCTGGTCACTGCTCTTCACCAACGGATAAAATAATATTTTATTCAACTTCTATAGCATTTTTTCATCACAAAAACAATGTCAATGCACTTAAATATATTAAAAAGAAGAATGATAGTAACATAAAAATATATACCCTACATATACCTACTCTGTTATATATATATACTCTCTCTCTCTCTCTCTCTCTATATATATATATATATATATATATAGAGAGAGAGAGAGAGAGAGAGAGAGAGAGAGAAGAGAGAGAGAGTAGAGAGTAGGTCTGGACTACTGAACATCAATATTCAACTAAAGTGGAAAGTTTGAGGCCTCAAACTTCAAACGTACATATATAATCATGTGCGGTAAATACCTAGTTTTAAGAATTTACAGGCAAACAATACAATTCAGTATGACTGCTATGTGAAGAGTAGCCTTAGCACATTGTAAAATATAGTAATAGTAGGCGCTGTAGCTTTGGGGTCTACTGAAAGAATATAGCACTGAAAACTATAGAAAGGCCTAAGGAAATGAGGAAGGACTAACTGATGTGATATACAAACACAACTGTAGACAATTTACTCTATTAGCCAAGTCATGACAGCTTTATCTCCAATATAGTTTCTAACCATGAGTTGCAATTTTGGAGTAATAAATGCATTTTCGTGGTATGTCTACTAAAAGCTTGGCTTGCAAACTGCATGGCCAATAGTGGGCCATCAGTGCTTGCTCATTTGGGGGCATGAAGCAAAATTAGATTTGGGGTTGCCTCCCCCCTTTCAGTTGGGGGCTCCCTAGCGGTCGTAGGCCCTGTAGCGGCCGTGGGCCCTAAAGTGACCTCTTGTGTCTTCCTCACTCACATTTGAGGCTTTGCACCAGCTTCTAGAACTACAGACTCCCAGCATCGATCAGCACAGCCTGTGTGGGACCCACTCAACCACGGATGAGGCCATGCCGAGCAGCATTCAGCACAACAGCAAAAGAAGACAGGCGCAACTTTGATGACTATAAGGAAGAAGATGTAGTTGTGGATATGGCAGCCGACACACTGTAATGCATTAACCAGGTCCTGACTCAGTTCTACAACACTGAAAATGCCCATTCTTTGTGGATGAAGTTCTTGGTCTCTCTTGTCGAAACCTGGGATAAAAAAATGCATGACCAATTTCTGACAGCAAGTCGAAGAGATTGTGACACAGTAAATTCACATCCATATATCATTTACGGTGTTATTGCCTTGTGTAGGTGGTGAACAGTGTGTCTGTTTGTCATCTGAGCTTGTCTCATTTATTTTAGCAACAGATCCTTCAGCTCTGTCTTCAGGTGTAACATCTGCCACCTGCTGGTCAGGGGGAACTATTGTCTAAATATGCAAAATGTATTGTCTAAATATGTTCCCTACAGAGAACTGCCCGATTTGAACACAGCACTTGATAATTGTGACTCTGAAAAATGGAGAAAGGTGTTAATTTTTCTCGGTGTCTAAGTGCCCAAGCCTTTAAATTCTGTATGTGTGCCCAAACTTTTGAAGTATGTTTTTTTTATTTTGTTTCTGAGGGAATGTGATGATAGTTTGTTGTGGAAGCTATGTGAATTTCCGAAACAACAGTTCACACTCAAACCAAGTCTCCCAATAACAATAATGTTTTTTTCTTTCAGTTTTGGTTGAACAGTTTAGTACTGATTACTATGATAGGCTAATTCTAAAATATGTCATAGGGATTTTGGTGGAACAATGATTTCCTTCACTTTTCAGTGCTGGATTTCTCAAATGAACAGAAATGTTGTGAACAGTTTAGAATTTTATAAACCAGAAAATTACAGAGGGATTTTGCACCCCTCAGTTTGCCATTGTTTGCTGAGTTAGCAATCAGGCCATAAACCAAGGTATGTGTAAGTGTTGACAGAACTGACATATTTAGAGAGAGGATGTTTGAGGGGCAGGCAGGTTGAGGTAGGCTCTGATTGAAAAGCGTTAATTTTTATTTTCATTAAGTGGTCATAGGGGTCAACGGTACTAGATGTTTCTAAAGCTATGTTGTAGTTTGAACAGCACAGTATTCAGTGAGTGGCCAGTTGTATACAGGTATATGTCATTTGCATAAAATCATTAAAATAAGTAAAGATGTTGACCAAAGAACCGAACCTTGAGGAACACCTGGCCTATAATTACTACCAGGCATGTGGACAGCAGGCCTTCAGATTTTACACATTGTACTCTGTCAGAGATATTGCTTTCGAACCAGTCTATAGACTTTCCTCTGACAAGCCTAGATTGCTGGTTAAAATAGGCGAAACTAACGTACGTGGCTAAAATATGTTCATACCTCTTTTTAGTTAAGGCTGTTGAAGAACGGCTTAATGTATTTCCGGAAACATAGTATTTATTACAAGTCATCATGCAACGACGGAAACGACGAATTGAACTGAACGCATCCCTGCAAAGGTGAGCCTCGAGAAAGGGCGTTCATCTCCTTGTTGAATGACTGCACATGCGCTGTAGCCCACCGTAATTGCCTTCCCGGTCATTACCAAAAGTGCCGTTTTCAATAAACACTGTGAACATTTCCGTCGAAGCACAAATAGATTAATTTGAAACATTCGTCTGAACAATGTAGACGATCGAACATCCTTATTTAATTTAATCTCTCCACGGGGATATGACGAGCGAGGAGACAAAAACGATACCTGGAAGCGATACAGATCAGACATTATCACAAGAAGCGGTAAGGAAGCGACAACCTGATGCTTATTAATTCAAACAGCAGTATTGAAACGCCTAAATTGTCATTGTGAACATTGTTATTTAGAAATTAAGAAACTACATGAACACTTGTATTTGTAAGCTATATTGGTTCAACGACCAAACCCGTCGGTCCTCATTCCTGTTATGATGACAGTAGGCGCTTCCTTTTTGATGTCTTTTCTATGTGATTGTTTTTGCGGGACATTTTGCCGCACAACCTGGTTGACATTAACTAGCTTTGGTTACAGTAAACGTTACGCTGAACACCAGTTGTTACTAAAGGGTTAGAGGACATTTTTCAATTAAAATGTAATTTCCTGATAGTGTAAATTAATTCTGTTAAATAATTAATTAGGCTTTCCTAAATTGGCAATGATGTATTCTAAATGTTAGCGTCATTTGCAGGTTTTTATATTCGTTTTGATAATGTTCCGTTTTTAATTATCTATTTTACAACTCCATGTTAGATGGTTTCTCGATCTGAGGAAAAAATATCCTTTTTTTCTTTAAATAGTAATTTAGTGAGCGCCGAATGGCCTAATCACATTTGAAGAAAAATGTTGCCTTTATATTCCAGGGGGTTTGTTGTTCTGAGTAATCCATTAGAAACATTAACAAAAAATTGTATATCAAAATGTTTGTGTCTGTTTTCTTTTGGCTAAAGGAAACATTTTATTGTTTGGAAATTACTGGATTATTCAAATGTTCTTAATTGACTGAAGACGCATAACCATAATCCCCATAAAACATAGGGGCAAAACTTGAAAGCGGCTCCTTGCCTTTTTGTTTCGTTAACTTTGTAAATGACTATAGAACATAGGAACTTTTATGAATATCTATATATTTGGCCAATATTTTTTGTAGTGTGAATTGATACAAATATTTTGACATACATCATCTTGTCCAGGCGATATTTATATGGTTATCAAAACGGTGAGGCGGGGTAAGCCTAAACAAAACACAGAACTTATTGGAAGTGAATCTAAACTCTGTTAAGGATAAACCAGCTACACGGCAGTCATTGGTAGAGGTAACACGACTTAACAAATCACACCAAAAAATATATGGGTGCCTGATAACACAAGTTCATAATTTCACTCTTCAGCAAATTATCTGTGAATTAAGAACATTCCAGACCACTGGCAATATACATACATTGTCCCACCAACTTCAGCCCAATAGCTGACTGAAAGATACTTATAGAACTCTCTAAGAACCTCAGGGTAATGTCAAGGGATCTTCAGGCCTCTCTTGCTACAGTCAATGTTGAGGCGCATGACTCAACTGCCAGAAAGAGACTGCACAAACTTGTTGTACATGGGAGGTCAGAAAGGAACAAGCCTCTGCTCTCAAAAAATAACACTTGACTGATGTTTGCCAGGTAACACTGGGGTGAAGACAAACTATTGGAACAGTGTTTTCTGGACACATGAGTCAAAAATGCAGTTGTTTGACTGCAAGGCCAGATGCCATCATTTGGCAAAATGAAACACTGCCTTTGAAGAGAAGAACCTCATAGCAACTGTAAAGCATAGAGGCAGTGGCGTTATGGTTTTGGGCTGCATTAGGGCCTGGAAAACTCCATTGACCAGGCCACTCATTGAGTCAACCTGAACCATGAATTCCATATTGTTCTGAAGAATTCTTGAGGAGAATGTGAGGCCATATGTCAAAAAGCTGAACTGAACATGAATTTTGCACAGAACAATGATCCATAACAGACAAGCAAAGCCGCCACAGAGTGTCTCAAAAAGAATAAATGGAGGGTTATGGAATGGTTGAGCCAAATTGGTCGAGTCTCAATCCTCTCATAAAGATGTTTGGGTAATTGAAGCAGTCTGTGTATGTACGAAAGCCCTCTAACATTACATAGTTGAAGCAGTACTGTTTCAACTATGTTGAAAAGGAAAGTTTTGAGTGAGGAAAGGAAGTGTTCAATTTGCAGTGGTCTCTTAATTTTAACCCTTCTGTTCCTCACTCAAAACCTTCCTTTTCGACTTTTATGGAAAGGAAAGAAAAAGGTGCAGTGGTCTCTTAATTTTTTCCGGAGCTGTATCTAGCACTTCAATTTGAGGCTATATAACCCCTTGATGTAGTTCTCACACTAACCCGTCTCCACGCCCTTTGAGAGATCTGGAGTAAGAACAACTTCAACAATGACTCAAAGGGATTTATGCCCCTAAAACCTTTTTCCATTATATTATCAGTATGTATTGTTACTTTAATAGCTTATGCTGACTGCAGATGGGTTACATTTGGGCATCATTGGATAATTGAACAATAATGCAAAGCTATTTCCTGAATATGTAATTTAGGTTTACAAAATAAAAGCAATAGATTTAACCATAGTATTGCCAATAGGACAGCGTGTCACTATGGGTATCCCAAGTGATCAGTGATGTGTTTTGCAACATCTGCCAAATCAGGGGGAGGATTCACTGGGTTCTAGGACATGATCCATTACATACAACTATAGTATAAATATGTTTTTATATAATTAATGGTACATAACTACTATTTATTGCATAACTGAGGGTGAAACATTTGCTGTATAGTCTGCATCACTAGTATAGGTATTGCCCACAATGTTCTCTGAATTTCTAATTGAACTGATGAGTTTGAGCATGTTTGTATTGTGTCTTTCTGAGTGGATTTAAAAATAGGATTGGGATTGACCGTTTTCTTTCTAGTTGCCAGATTTTTTTATGCCTGCCGTCTAAGCCTACTAGTTCATCTCATCTTGTCACCAGCCTGACTGGTTAAACAGGTTTGCGCAGCTGTAAATGTGGATGCATGTGCTTTGTGGGATGTTGGGTTGTTAGTAATCAGTTCAACTGTTCCTGTTCTCCTCCCATTAAATTAGTCATTATCTACTCTTATACACAGGATACAGGGAAATGACCAAAGAACACAGTTTTCTCTCTGGAATTATTTATTTATTTAAAATTTATCTGCCAACTTCTTTAGTGTAGAAAAAATAATAGTTACTCATTGGGAAAGTTTCTTTAACATGTAATTTCCATGAGAAACCTGCAAGTCATACAGTCCATACATACAAGGTGAAATGTAAAAAGCAGTGTAATTGAGGCAGAAAAGGGTATCCCAGGCTTAATCTATTAATATCTAGTAACTTAGAATAGGGTCACACTCAGTTCATTCTTCCTGAGATTCTGTTCCAGGAAATGTAACGGCCATTAATATATCCTAGAAACCTTTCCAGGGTGGCAGAGCATGTGATCTCTTTTATGACCAATGTCAGTATTAACAATATTAAAATGCAAAAACATACTGAAATAGTTATGACTACAGAGAAAATGAACATTGTAAACGTAATCTGGTCAAAACTATAGGTGTGATTCATTAAAAAGCAATGAGAATCTATAACATTAAGAACATGTCCCGAATCTTCAAAATGTAAATAAATTATCACAAAATGGTCACTACCAAGTTCCAATCTTCACAAAAAACATATTGTGTGCGCCTGATGAGGGGAACGGGGGAGATGGCAATGATCAGCGGTACTGTCTACTCCTGTTACATGGCAAACCCAATGTGACCGTGAGCTAGCTGGTGAAAGGGATGAGGTTCAATTCTGAAAGCATGCTTTTGGATGCATTAATTAACAGTCTGGCATCGACTCTACATTTAACTGCTGCATGGGCCAGAAACAGTATTACTGTATTACACACTGATGATAGGCTAACTTGTGGGCAAACCGTAGTGACC
Organism: Esox masquinongy; assembly: GCA_016801175.1. Lineage (NCBI taxonomy): Eukaryota > Metazoa > Chordata > Actinopteri > Esociformes > Esocidae > Esox > Esox masquinongy. Next base: position 12,161 of record JACXGI010005613.1, on the reverse strand, counting down.
CTCTGGCCGTATCCTCTGCTGCAATTTAACACATTTATGTAGTTTCATGTTTTTTTTTATGGTATTTCTATGCTTTATTGGTGAGAGATAGTGGAAAAAGTATTTTTGCTTCAAGGGAGTGTGCTAGATTTGAATGAATGTTGATATATGAACCCACATACTCTCACTAATCTTTTAACTAGCCAATCATCAATGGCTGCTCAGCATAATGCTTGAAGCAAGCTGCTGAGTCTTTATCTACTATCTTAATGTTAATTTGAAAAACCTAGCTCAATCGTTATTTGATGACCATCGTCTTTTCAGTTGGTACTGACTTATCATGTCGATTGCGTTGTTCTTATTTGTTTGGCAAAACTTGTTGTAGCCCATTTTATAACTGCTGTCAGCAGGCTATTCATAATTTCCCCTTTTTCAAATTGTATCAAACGTTAGTAATGAGGCTGGTAAGAGGATGTTAAAATTAGATATCTTTTGAGAAGTTCATCTATTCAACTGCCATTTAACCTGACTTGGTTCCTCTTGGTGCCTTTAATTCATCTATCTGTTCTGGGCTGCTGGTCTCATGCACGTTCCTCTGTTGTTGTAACATTAGGAGATGATTGCTGTGCCTTGGTCTGGATGCCACATCTATCAGTGACACAGCAGTCACACAATAGTTTACAAAGACTGCGTAACAATGTCGCATTTCCTGCTGTTTCAGCCGCACCCATATCCGTATATCTGAAGTATGCACCAAGCACTGCCGCTGTGTTAACCAAATATGTAGTCACAGTGTCTCAAAGAAGTTAAGGTGGAGAGTACCTCTTTTGGAATTCAACATCAAAAGCATGCCACTGATCAGATAATAGGTTCTGATTGGAGAATATCGTTCTTTTCTTCTAGAGACCAGCACAGCTGAATGGGTTTAATTTAGTCCACGATGTCATTGATCCCTCATCCCGGCCACCTTTTGAGTCCCACCCGCCGTCGTCCCCTGCAACCCCAACAGATGCAGATTTTGTCCCTAGAGAGCAGTGGGGAGGGAAGTATGAGTTTCTGCTGTCCTGTATCGGCTACTGTGTGGGACTGGGAAACGTGTGGAGGTTTCCTTATCTCTGCTACCGCAATGGAGGAGGTGAGTTACCTACACAGCACCCATCACTAGCTGTAAAGAAATACATAATGAAGCATACAGTTCTCACAGCATTTGATATGAGAACTCCTGCATATCTTTCCTATCTAAATCAAATATTCAACATTTTGTTTTCATAAACTACCATCAAAATAAAATAACATCCAATATCCTATCACTGGATCCACACTAGGCATGCTATATTGCTGACGGAAAATGCATGGCATAGATGATCTTAAAAAAAAAAAACAACAGCCCTATGGTTACATCCATGTTGCTGCATACCAACACTGCTGGCATCCAGCACTGGCACTTTTTTTCTCAGCATCACCTAGGGGGCCTGAGAAATTGTATAACACTAATCAGCTGGGCAGGAAGTATTTATTGTAAAAACACTATATAACTAGAAAATGTAGTCTCAAGGGTAATTGATATATTGTGAGACAGCTAGAACATTTTTCTTGAAGAAACTGGGCAAGTTAATGACACAACACAGTGGAACACCCCAAAAGCTGTGTATATCTGATACAGTGATTTTAAGGTCACTTACTCGAGACAGAATAACATCCAGTGAAAAGTCTGTTCATCTGGCATAATCATTTGACACCAAAATACATGCTTTAACCATGGACTTGTACAGCTTGCAGCTAGGAGACAATTCCTGCCAAAAGGTAACAGGCAGAAGAGATGGCAGTATGTGACAGACCATGAAGCATGGAGAGATGAGCGGAGGCAGAACATCAAATGGAGCGAGGAGTCCAAATTTGAAATACTTGATTCCCAATCACATCAGTGTTTTAGAAAAAGAGTTGGGGAAAAAACATGAATGCCTATCTGCAACCTTCAGTCAAGCGTGTGGCTGCTCTGCCATGATCTGGGGTAGATGTCAATGAATGGGGACATTCATCATGAAAACGAGAGATTGGAAAAAAGCTTTGATTCTGCAAACACGACAACTGGAGTGGAAGAATACAGCTGGAACGCTTGAAGTATTAGATAAGCCACTCGCATTCACCTCAAGAACGAAGTAAATCACTTGGTTGAAATGTGGTGTTTCAAAATAGTTAACTGTTACTCAGATGAAAGCTTTAATTTTAACTTTTAGAGTGCTATAAGATTTTTTGCAAAGTACTGTATTTGACACTTTAAATGAATAAATGGGATTTCATCAACATGCCTGAAGTTCCAGTGTGACATTATCTCTTCCAACATTCCTTTCACTGTGTAGTGTTGTGTTGCATGACCTTGGGTAACAGCAGAAGGTCTGTTAACAATGCTTTCTTGCACATTTGAAAATGGAGAAAAAACTTGATCTGTTTGGACAAACAAATCAATAGTTTGGGTAAGCGGGGCTGTGTGTTCTGAGCTGTCATGCTGAAAGAGGAATCTTCACCCCAGCTGAGGTCCTGTGCACTCTGGATCAGGTTGTCCTCAAGTACTTATATTTTGGTACATTGATCGTTCCTTCAATCTTGGCCAAGTCCCTATGAATACTTAATTATGAGTTAAACTCCTGGCTATTGCAGTCATCATGTCATGATGTAGAATGTGGACAAAAATGTTGCTTTTGATTTATGGAAATGAAGTGTATTATTTTTACAAAAAGAGAGACATTGTAGTCAGACCCTCTACACAACACCCTGATTGGTCAGCACCCAGTGCTGAAAAATAATGACCCACTTGAATCACAAAGATCTGTAGTAGCAAATGTAGAAGGGTGGTCCTTGACCTGATAGAGCTGCCCTGAGCTTAATTGTGTTGTGTGGATTGATAAGAAAATTGTAGTTGGTGCTTTGGCAGCTAACCACAAAGTTTTTTTTGTATACTCATTGGGTAAATATTAGATACCTAATTGGAACTATGTGTGGCTTTGTAACAAGCCTCTGTTGTTTGGTCCATAATTATAATACATTGTAATCAGGTCTTCATAAGCCTGTTGGACTGCTAATGGTCAACGTGTATGTACTGACTAAAGTAAGGCAAGAAACAGACACTGCCATGAGGCAATATTGTGCAGAACTGCAGCAATGAGCGGTATCACGTGTTGTGGATTGTAATAGCCACAGTGTTAAAATGTATGGAAACAAAATAGGCTTTTAGGTTCTTAAATATATGTTTGCTATAGGCATGATGAGGCAATTTATGGTTAGAGAAGTTATTGACAACCTGTAAATATCGACTGTTGAGTTGTGTGTGGAAGGGCCTTCAGGGCATTTATCAGAGTGCCACAGCTTCCTAGTGTCTTTCTGGTTATTGAAGCTTTATAAATAATTTGGGTGGTCTAGGGTAATACAGCAGTCCAAGCTGCAGCCTGCGGTTTAGCATGGTGAACTGAAAGCATGTGGCACAGCGCTAACCCTAGAATTTGATGATAATTTCTGTTATTTATTTCAACACTTTATCAGGTATATATATTATAACTGGCAAATTAATTTGTGACGTCTCCTGTATTAACCACGTGTTTCCAGGCTAACCTGCAATCTCCCTGTCTCAGGTGTGTTCCTCATCCCCTATTTCATCATGCTCTTCTTCACTGGGGTCCCCCTCTTCCTCATGGAGCTCAGTCTAGGCCAGTATGGAGCTGCTGGACCAATCACAGTGTGGAAGTGTTGTCCCCTCCTCAAAGGTAAGATCCAGGACCACCACCAGATACTCCACATGTAACAAGCTTATTGTCCCCCAATATAAGGCCTCAACAACCCGCCTGTGTGTCTCTCTACAGGCATTGGCATTGGGATGCTCTGTGTATCTACGCTGGTGTGTCTTTACTACAACGTGATCATAGCCTGGACCTTCTTCTACCTGGGCAGCTCCTTTCAGAGCCCCCTGCCCTGGTCCTGTGATGCCCCGGCCAATGCCTACCTCTGTGGAAACGCCACCATTGGGAACAACGTTTCCGGCAATACCCTTAGCCCCTCTGAGGTTTTCTGGAAGTAAGGCTGTTTCATTTAATACTTTGTTTGAAATAATACACAACTATTTCAAGAAATATTTGTGTTTTTTGCTGAAAGAGAATGGGCCAGATTCGAACCTATGCTGCAGTAATACATGGGCACCAGAGGCAGTGGTTAAAATCTCTGGACCCCCCCAGGCCACCTTCCACTGCTCTGTTGTCACCCAAAAATATATTATGGCATGAATGTTCAAGACATGGCATTGGGTAAGAGCAGAGACACTGGGGGAAGTGGCAGCGCTGGGGAGGGACAAGGAGGGGAGAAGTGGGATCGGGTCAGAAAGGAAACAGTTGGTATTCTGACCTGACTCCCTGACCACCATAAATACCTGAAATAATGTCATGCAACAGTATGTGTGCACTGTAAACTGTACGTGTGTGTTAATGATGTCCTTGAGGAGGAAGACAATTAAATTATTTAAACAAAATGGTAGTGACTGGACTAGCACCTGATGTAGCTTCTGTCCCCTGTTCAAATTCTCTGTTAGCTGGGTACGTCTGTTTAGTTTTATTAAAGCTGTGTACTAGAACTACTTGTTTGTTCTAGTGATCGTGTCCTGGGTGTGGTGAATAGTCGGGGCCTAGATGACCCTGGTCCTGTCAGGTGGCCCCTGGCCCTCTGCCTCTTAGCTGCCTGGATCATCATCTTCTTCTGCATGCTCAAGGGAATACGCAGCTCTGGCAAGGTGAAATGACACAAACTCCTGTTACGCACACCCTCAAAACAAACATCTTTGTTCATGGCGTTGCTATGTACTTAAGATCTGCTTACGCTAACTTTGCAGGTGGTTTGTGACTGCAGCGTTCCCCTACTTTGCAGGTGGTTTATGTGACTGCAACGTTCCCCTACTTTTGCAGGTGGTTTATGTGACTGCAACGTTCCCCTACTTTTGCAGGTGGTTTATGTGACTGCAACGTTCCCCTACTTTGCAGGTGGTTTATGTGACTGCAACGTTCCCCTACTTCGTGCTGATCGTTTTGGTCATCAGAGGAGCTACACTGGAGGGATCACTTCAGGGAGTGGCCTTTTACCTCACCCCTGACTGGGGCCGGCTGGCCAGTGCCCAGGTAGATGCCCTGCTATAATCAAGGCTGACAAAACTTTGTCAACTGTTTGATTGTTTGGTCCATAAGCTGTTGGTTGACCGAGAGTCAAAATTTAAAATGTTCTTTATAAACACTGGTCTGATGATGCTGAATAAAAGCATAATAATGTAATGCATAATTTAATGCGACCTACAGTATATGTCTGCAATTGGCTACCTGTCTAAAATATTTAGTCTATGTGCTTGAATCTCAAAGTCATGTGTCTTGACCAGTCATCAGCATTGGTGGCAGTGTAGCCTAGTGGTTATTGCATCAGACCGAAAGGTTGCTAGATTGAATCCCTGAGCTGGAAAGGTGAGACATTTCGTTGTCCTTTCCCAGAGTAAGGAAGTCAACCCCTTATTGCTCTTCAGTAGCATAACAGCCAAATCTGTGAAGGGTCACGTCTTCTTGCTATCAGGCTGCTACGTAGTAATATGGCTCCTTGCTTAATTTGTGATATATTATCATTCAGTACACTTTTAAAGCATTGGGCAAGCTGGAAAAATGTCGTTTCAATCAATTAGTTGAAAGAACTGTTGACTCTCATTTGACCAAGACACCCGTAGTATAATTCCGAGAGGAAAGCACAGGTTTGCGTTAATGTGCATGTGCCTACCTGTATTGACTAGTGTTAGTGCTTTTGTTCTGGCCAACGAACTAGACGGCTTTTGTTAACTGTCACCTCTTAACATGTAGGTGTGGAACGACGCTGCCTCGCAGATCTTCTACTCGTTGGGGATTGGTGTTGGGGGGCTGCTCTCCATGGCCTCCTACAATAAGTTTGACAACAATGTCATCAGGTCAGTAGTACATTTCAATTTGAAGCTACCAGCACGCTGGGAAATGGAGTCTAACATTTTGTTGCCTTCAGGGACTGTCTAGTCATCACCATAGGGAACTGCAGCACCAGCTTTTTTGCGGGATTTGCCATATTCTCCATCCTGGGTCACATGGCCTGGAGGAAGGGAGTGCCTGTTGGAGAGGTAGCAGACACAGGTAGCTCTTTTTTTTGTTGCTGTTTTGTAATTTCCTTGGTTAAAGTAAATAAAGAACCCCCATCTCATTTCTGGGTGATTCCAGGTTTGTGTTTGATGTGTGTAGGTTTAAATAAAAAATATATCACCTTCAATTGTGTGATATCACTCAAAAACGTTCATATTGACTACACTGGTGTTTTAACAATCATGATTGTCTTATCTGTTTCATTCAAGTGATGGCATTTCACACATGCTTATGGAATTAGTCTTTCTAAGATAAGTGGTATCACAGACACCACTGGCACGATTTTAACTAAACTTGGGTAAATGACATGCCTTTTCATAGACAAAATAACACTGATTGGACAAGTTGTGCCGTGCATTATTTGTAGGAGACAATATTTTTTACTGTGGCCTTTTTGGTCTTGCTTTAGGTCCTGGTTTGGCGTTTGTGGCGTACCCAGAAGCACTTGCTCTATTGCCAGGCTCTGTGTTCTGGTCCATCCTCTTCTTCCTTATGCTCTTCATGTTGGGGGTGGACACTCTGGTAAACCTGACCTGTATTCTGTTGTCAACCACAGCTCTTTGAACCAACCAATAACAGACACCCGGTCCTCACCCTCTGGCCTTCCTTCCCCGTCTGTAGTTTGGTAACATGGAGGGCATTACCACAGCCGTGCTAGATGAGTTTCCACAGCTCAGAGCTAGCATGAAGCAGAAGTCCCTGTTCCTGGGACTGTTATGTTTCGGCTTTTACCTGATGGGCTTGCTGTTGATCACTGATGTGAGTATGTCTGTGTACTATGGAGTGCGTAGTTGTGAGGCATGAGTGAGTATGTGATTGTGCTGATGTCTGCCTCTCCGTAGGGAGGGATTTACTGGTTCACCCTCATCGACTCCTTCGCCACTAGCTTTGGTCTCATTATCATCACCCTCTTCATGTGCCTTGGCATCTCCTTCTTCTATGGTACACAGCACAATGCACCTCTAACTGCATATTCCATGCATGATCCATTTCACCTACTAACGACACATACTATCCACTATTCAGACAGGTCACACACTATGTCTGTCAATGGTATCTTCAGATACAAGACTGATATGCATGTATTTCTGTGTGCCCTGACATTTGCAGGAGTGAACCAGTTTTGCCAAGACATCATTGACATGATCTGTCTCTGTCCTCCTTGGTGCAGCAAAGTGCTGCTCTACTTCAAAGCATGCTGGGTATTCTGCACCCCATTTCTTCTTCTGGTAAGTCAGATTTCCCTGACCCTCATACTTTACATTATATCTCTGGAAAACATGCAACTCTGCCAAACAGATGATCAAAGGATCAGTGTTGATTGAATTTAACAAAAAATATACAACATCAAATGCCATTCTCCCTTATGCATCCACTCATTTCTTCCGTATGCACTAATCAGGGCTGGGAAATAAATTAAGTTAATAATTGCATAAATTTCTAGGTATGCTGTCTGTGACTAAAGGTCTGTCCTGTTGTGTAGTATTTTATTTGACATTGTAATCATTTGGCAGACACTTCCAGAGTTACTTACAGGAATTATTAGGTTTGAGTGCCTTGGTCAAGGGCAAAACAATAAAAAAATAAAAATTAAAATGTTATACCTTGTCGACTTGTGATTAGAAACAATGACTGTTGATTTGTCTCAATCCGCTTAATTACAAGGCTATCTGCCTCCCAGGTTAATGAGCATTTTCAACTTTCATTTAATTTCAAATGGAACCAGTGGGCAGTAAAGTGATTAAGGGTTGGGGGTGTTTCATACAAAACAAAGAAATGTGCACAACTAAAAAGTGCACTTACACAAACACATGTAAAGAACTGCAATATCAAACATGGAACTGTTCAGATTTTGTGAAATTATGCCACATGAAATTCCACACTTTGATTGTCTCAGACGTCTAAGAATCAGTGCATGCCGTAGCTGTCACTGCTGCATCTCTATAGGTGATATTATTTCTCTCCAAAGTTACTGTTTTGCTTTTGATTTGATTACTTTTGGTGACTGTCTCCATGGTTGCTGTTATGCTTGGTTTGTCTTGATGTTTTTTTTTCTGGTACCTTTTTGTTTTATTGTTCTTCTCTGTTTTTAGTTCATCCTGACCTATATCTTCATTGAGATGTACAACACCCCTCTGAAATATGGGGCCTATGTGTATCCTCGCTGGGGCAAGGCTCTAGGTGTGTGTATGGGCGCCACCTGCTGTCTGCAGATCCCAATCTGGGCCATCGTTGCAATGAGCAAGGAGTCTGGGACACTAAAAGACGTCTGTACCCCTAATTTTACCTCCCTCCCCCCATTATCCCCCTGTCTTTCATATCCCAGGCTATGTTACATGGTCATACATCCACTTTACCATGTTACATAACTATTTGTTCCTATGGGGACAAATTAAACTGTATTAATTTGAGTTGAAAATTGAAGCTTCATCAGCTTTCAGTCTGCCAGTGTACAAATAATGTTGGGGTAACAGAAGAAGTAAACAAAACAGAATATAAACCTTGTCACATTCCTTTTGCTATTACAATTTGTGACTTGATTCCTCTCTTCAATCCAGCGATTTAAGAAATCCATTTGCCCTCTGAATTCCTGGAGGGTGAACAACTTCAACAGCAGCGGAGAAGGAGAGGAGCGAGTTGAGCCAGAGAGGGTGGAGGCCCCATTCACAGTCTACCTGACAGACAGAGACACAGTCAACCTTACAGATCTGGATTTCACTGCTATGGCCTGGGAAAACGGGATAGAAGCATGACCCTCCCTTCACAGTGGAAGTGTGTTGTCACCTGCAGAACTGTGTGGACAAAGAAAGAATTACCTAGTTTTCCATTTACTATATTGACACTGAGACTGCTTAGAATAAGTATCTGATTGTCTCTCAGGACAGTGTTAATGGGTGGTTTTATTTTGGCTTTTAAGTACTGTTTATTTTTTTTTTTTTACTGTTTGCATTTTTGCTGATGTGTCTGTATATACTCGTGAAGGCCATGGCTGCAAATATTTTCCAGGCCATGTTTTTATTCCTAAAAGAAGTTCTGCAGGGCAGGGCTGTTTCATAGATCACTGTTTCATAGATCACTAATGAAGAGACTGGGGACAAAAGTTTTGTGACTTTATGGCCTCTTAGTTGATAAAACAATTCTGTCCTCTACCCTCTCCTTTGTGATGTGGCAAGTGGTCTGAGATGTTATTTTTTCCCAAAGATGAAATCAGTAAGGGGACTATGTATCATTCGCGATATGTCACACATGGTGTTCGTACATACATATGCATTTATGTGACACTAGTCTTGCCAAAGAGATGTAATTTTCTTAATTATTCTGATTGTAGACATGGTTGTGCGATAACCACTGATTTGAAAATACAACCTTTGCAGGGGCATGTTCCTGAGGTCATGAAATTTGGTTTACAGTTCTCTCTTTTTACAAGAAACAAGTTATTCTCACAACCCAATAGGTCCACCATGATTGATTTATTTGACATTTACATTTCTGTGACACCCTTAATTGATTTTGGGTAAAATGCCCAAATATCACATTTTCGTAGACATTCTACCATGCACATAGTCTTGAAATAACATAGTTTAACATATGGTTTTATCGTAGCTATCAAAATACCCGGTCTGTGAAATAACTTTGATGGCTGCACCAAATTATCAGCATCCTAGACTTTGGGCTGTGATCCAGAAGTTCTAGAAATCCAGCGTACGTAGATACTGCCTCTTTAACAAAGTGTAATAACAAGCAGCATGGCTTGGCGAGTTGTGCATTGAAGGACGTGTATCTTGATATTCAACTGTCCCAGACCTGCTTGGATTTGAGCCAAGGTTATAATTACAAATTGAACATTACTAAATGTTATATTGGGGGTGGGGGGGAGCTTGGACACTGGATTAGCACATCACATATTCATATTTAACAATTTTGTAGTGTTTTCAAAATATTAAGACTCAAAATATGCAAGATATGTCCTTCAACAGCATGTTGCCTAGGCGGGAGTTAAAGGGCAGAGATGAAGATTCTCACATTCAGCAGGAAACAAATTCATTCAGACTACGTGTTGTAGTCATAATGACAGTTGTGAAATTTCATTTGCATAACATGTCTCTTTCCATTCACCAAATTGTGTTGCTGGAATTACTGAGTGGACAAATGTGCACAGGTAGCTAACAGAACCGCTGTATGAAAACATTTTTGGACAAGCATGTCAAGAAAACATGACATTGTTTAAGCCATATTACAAGATAATACATGACAAATAGGCCCAGGCCCAGACTGGATAATGAAAGGGATTATATGCCATTTGTCAGGGTTTTTAATCAGTGTTTCACCCCAGGCATTTTTGCTTTAACTCTAAATAACCACACTTGACTTAATTAGTTGACTTATTGAATCAGGTGGGACAGATGTTGGTTAAAACCAATGTCAGAAACCCTCATCTATGTAAGTCTATGTTTAAACAGAATAATTATTCATAGGTCCTGTGCCATAAGGATTTCAATGTAGTTTCACCTCCAAGAAAATTCATTTTGACCATACTGTCATGCTATAATTGGCATGTTTGGTTATTATAGTGTAATCTAGTTTGTATTGTCTCTCGCATTGTCATTCAGGCATGTGTGTGGTCTTTGATCAATCCTGCTTTGGTCTGTTGCTCAGGGCTAGCACAGATGGTATTCTTTTACTACAAGTTAATAAAACATGTTTTAATATTACTGCACATCTGTCATTGTTAATTCTCTCTTCACTGTGTCTTTGAAAAATGTTTTTATTAGGCCTACTGTTCATGTTGTACCAGATATTTCTTGATGAGAATGTGAGACCATCTATCAAAAAAGGTGAAGCTGGACAGAACATGTATCTTAAAAAAGGACAATGATGTAAGAGACTAATAGACATATACTAGAAATAGTTACATGAAGTTATTTCAGCCAAACCGGGACAACACCAGCATTTGAAGCTAGGCAAGTCATTTTGGTTTGATTGTTTGTTGTCATCTGACCAGACAATCTTTTTTCCTCATGCTCTCATAGTCCTTCAGGCAGCACGTCATACGCATTTTACTCAGGAGGGACTTCCATCTAGCTATTCTACCATAAAGTCCTGACTAATGTAATGCTGCAGAGATAGTTGTCCTTCTGGTAAGTTCTGCCATCTCTGCAGAAAACCTTTGAAGCTCTGTTACAGTGCCAATTGGATTCTTGGTGGCCTCCTTATAGTTTGGCCTGACGGCTTGGTGGTTCCAAATGTCTTACATTTCATAATATTGGAGTCCAGTCTTCCTAGGAACTTTCAATGCTTTTTAGTTTTTTGTTACCTTCCTCAGGTCTATGCTTTGGTATAGATAGCTCCAATAACTCTATAGTGAGTTCCTTGGACTTCCTGCCTTGGTTTTTGCTCTGACATGCACTGTGAAGTGTAGTAACTTAATAGAGAGGCCTGTGCCTTTCTAAATGATGTCCAATAGAATCGTATCGCTTTGTCAATATGGGGAATTGTTTGTAAATAGAACAATATATATATGTATTATATATAAAACATTATGGTTGTGTTTCATGGACACAGATTTAGATCAGTTTCTGACCAAAAAATCAAGATCAACGGTAAATTCCATTGATCACAATGGAATTTGTGATCAATATCCAAAGCATCTCAAAAAAGTCAGTTTTGAGATGCTTTGGATATGTTACAGTGCCCTGACAGTACGGTTCTAGCATTGCCGTGAATTACGTCCTCCTTGCAAGTCATGAACTGTATGAACAGGGAATTACAGGTGCTGGTCATAAAATTAGAATATCATCAAAAAGTTTATTTATTTCAGTAATTCCATTCAAAAAGTGAAACTTGTATAATGTATACATTCATTCCACACAGACTGATATATTTCAAGTGTTTATTTCTTTTAATTTTGAAGATTATAACTGACAACCAATGAAAACCCCAAATTCAGTATCTCAGAAAATTAGAATATTGTGAAAAGGTTCAATATTGAAGACACCTGGTGCCACA
>JACXGI010005612.1:0-46168 GCA_016801175.1 Esox masquinongy | reverse complement strand
AAATAAATTAACAAGTCAATTTATGAACAGGGGATAGCTAAACTAGTGAAGCAAATTTGGTTTCATGTCTTTAGTTCGAACAGTTCAAAAAAATACAGCATAATTAATGCTAATTACACAAATTAGCATATGTTAAATCGATAAACATTTTCTAATTTGAAGTAGGGAAACTGGCGTAAACTGGTGTAAAAAAGTTGGTGCTAATTAGCGTAATTAACATAATTAGTGTTGATTAACTATTAGGCTGTATCTTTACCTATGCTGATTAGCGTATTCAGCAAATTAACTACTAGGCTGTATCTTTTCAACCGTTCGAGCTACAGACATGAAACCAACTTTGATTCACCAGTTTAGCTATCCCTTGTTGATATAATGACACGATAATTAATTTTACGTATTCAATTTGTGTAATTAGCATAAATTATCTATTAGGCTGTTTCTGTTGAACCCTTCGAGCTACAGACACAAAACCAACTTTTTTACACCAGTTTAGGCCATTCCTACATCCAATTAGGATTTTTTTTTATTTAACATGCTAGTTTGGGTAATTAGCATTTATTGGCAATTAGGCTGTATTTTTTGAACCGTTTGAGCTACAGACACAAAACCTACTTTGTTTCACCAGTTTAGGCTATCCCTTTTTCAAATTTGGAAAAGATGTTTGATTTTATGTATGCTGATTTGCGTAATTAGTTTTAATTTACATTTAGGCTGTATATTTTGAACCGTTTGAGCTACAGACATGAAACCAACTTTGTTTCACACGTTTAAGCTATCCCCTCTGGAAATTATGAAACGGTTATCGAATTTACATATGTTAATTAGCGTAAATAGTGTTAATTAACTAATAGGCTGTATTATTTGAACTGTTCAAGCTACAGACACGAAATTTGTGATCGGTGAAACTTTTATGAGCTTTAACTATGTCATGTATGCTAGTTTATGCTAATTACCCTCATCAACAGTATCTCTTGATCCTTAAAAAATACAGACTCCAAACCTTTCGATAGGTAAACACAATTACAAACCATAAATACTTTTTAAACAGCTAGCCAGCACACCACATTTTCTTCAGGAAATGTACTTGTCTAGTTATTATTATAATTATTATTCTGGCAAAAAAGGGTGTTTTTTGCAAATTCCAATGAGATAAAATGACTTAAAGGTGCCCAAATTTTTATGGTAGTAAAAGGGCCAAGGGCCACAACTTCTGGTGCAGTGGCATGCATGTCGGCCTCATGGTGGCGCTGTCACAAGTCTCCAAAGTCACACATTTTGCAAGCTCACCACGCCCACCCCTTGTGACCTAGAGCCTTGAAAATTGGTACATGTAGCTCCTTATGATGAACATTTTTGCCATTGGGACCCATAAAGTCCGCCATGATGGATTTTCCGCCATTTTGGAATTTTTGAAAAACACAAAAAAATGAACTCCTCTGCTACCAAATGTCCGATCTTCGCTTAGTTTCATATTTGGCATCTAGGCACCAAGGTCCTCAAAAGTTGTAGCAGCCAGGCCAGTATGTCAAAAACATGGCCGCCATTGACAGAGGAACATATGCAGGGGCGTGGTTTTGTACATATATAGAAACATCTCCTAGAAGGATAATGGTATAATAATTCTACTTGGTGCATGTGTTAACAAAGATGATACGACAATAATGACTGCAAAAATTTGTTTATCAACCACACGGTGGCGCTATTGTGGTTTCTCACATTTGCAAGCTCATCACGTTCACCATGTTTAAAATAAAATATTGAAAAGAGGTATATAAGTCCATCTCCTCCAAAGGAACATATTTGCAATTGGGACCCATTAAGTCGGGCGTAATGGTTTTCCAGCAATTCTGAATTTGTGAAAAATACTTCAAACGCTACATCAAATGACAGATTTAAACCTTTTCAGAAGTACATTTTAAAATATCACTGAAGGCCCCTCAGCGTGATTTCTTAATGCATATTATTTCAATATGCACTGACAATTCCAGAATTGTGACAACAAAAATTGAAACCACAGCAGCCCATAAACACCATGTTGCTTATTAGATATGGAGCAGTATTCTGATTTCAACTGGTTAAAATTATATTTTGAAACTATTTAGGGCAGTAGTGCTGTTAAAGAGTATGCTAAATATTTATTGAGCAACCTTGTAAGATGTGTCATTTTCCTGATGATCACACCACTTGTATCAATAAAACATATGCTAACCTGCAGACAATGGTTTGTGTGTTAATAATGCCTTTATTTACGTGATTATTCACTATTTCACTAAAGATGGTGAAAAATAATGAATTCCGATTCTTGCACATTTAGTAATGGACAAATACGATCAGTGAAAAACACCTTTATGAAGGTTATGTTGAGCTTGTTTGGCTGATTATGGTTTATGTGCGCAGCCATTTTTGTTTTCATTCCACTGAATTCTGGGACCAAATGTCTCTGCGATCAAAGATGGTTGAACAAGACGATTCACCAATCGGACCAGAAGTTCAAATCTTGATTACCTTCCTGTCTCTGAGTCACTCATCTTGTCACCTGTATCTGACTTTGTTTGATAAACAATCTTTAGCAGACAAGTTGCAAATCGTGAAATACCACATGTGCGAAAGACCAGACTTCATGTAATGTTAAGTTGATCAGTCTTTATAATATAAAAATATAATGCAATTGAACAAAATAGTAAGGTAGACGATAATTGGGAACGGGGCTATATTTTTTCACTACGTCAGAAATTTTAGAAATGGTAATTAATGACACGCTAGTTAACATTTTATGTCGCTAATAATTACAAAATATTGACGACTTGATAAAGTTATTATTTGCTTTACAAGAAGATATTTTTCGAAACTGCTGCTGACCAGAGGCCTTTTTTGCTGGCCTAATGATGTCAGAATCAGAAAATTATATTTTTATAATTTAATATATATTTTCATTAACGCTAGATGTATTTTACAAAGTTCGTTCTCATCAGTCTACTGACGTAGTTTCATTGCTTTTCTCTCCCTCGGCTGTGCTGTTTCCAGTGCAGCTGAGATAAATCAGAGCTTTTATCCAATCAGATTTTCCACATGTGCTGTCTCCGGGTGAAAATCTATCCTGAGGCCTATAGAATTTTGAGTAAATCCCATCTTCTGTTGAAGCAAAACGGGAGGAGTTTGTTGATTGTCATATTCTTCAACCAATCTGACTTCGAGTTTGCCATAATGAGCCTGTTCTTTGGCGCGTAGCAGTCTTCTAGCTTGCCTAGTTGCTTACGTACGCATTTTTCAGGTGGTGTGATCAGAAAGCCAGCTACCTAACTGAGGTAAAACTAGTTAGGACGTCATGTAGGAACATCTAAGATTTATTTTAACTTTATTTCGTGAAGTTGAGATTTTTTTAGATGTAGTGCTTTCCGTTAGATTCTTTGTTTGGATTTGTACTGAGCCCTGTTGTCTTTTTAACGCACAATGGAGGAGAAGAAATGCATTTGGTGGCGGATTTACTGGCAAAGCCTTTTTCGAGAAAACATAAATTGTGAGGAAGAGTCGACCAAACCCCCAACTAGCAACCGTTCAGGGTAAGGATGTAGTACATGCAATGCTTTCTGTTAGATTTTTTGTTTGGATTTGTACTGAGCCCTGTTTTTTCTTATTACACAATGGAGGAGAAATGAATTTGGTGGCAGATTTACTGGCAAAGCCTTTGTTGCGAAAATCTGGAAATTGCGAGGAACCAACCCCCAACCTAGCAGCCCTGTCCCAGACAGGGAAAGGATTTGTGTGGCACTTTCAATCGATCGTGAACGAAAAGTACACCTGGCTTACAGCGTTTTAGGAACATCGTTTTTGTGAGTACGTTCTTTTTTCTTTGGTATCTGTAATGTCATTGATTTGGGCTTTGTGATGTACAGTGGATATAAAAAATCTACACACCCCTGTTAAAATGCCAGGTTCTTGTGATGTAAGAATGAGACAAAGATAAATCATGTCAGAATTTTTTCCACCTTTAATGTGACCTATAAAGTGGACAATTCAATTGAAAAACAAACTAAAATCTTTGAGGGGGAAAAATAAAAAACTCACAATAACCTGGTTGCATAAGTGTGCACACCCTTGAACTAATACATTGTTGAAGCACCTTTTGATTTTATTCCAGCACTCAGTCTTTTTGGGTAGGAGTCTATTAGCATGGCACATCTTGACGTGGAAATATTTGCACACTCTTCTTTGCGAAAGTGCTCCAAATCTGTCAGATTGTGAGGACATCTCCTGTGCACAGCCCTCTTCAGATCACCCCACAGATGTTCAATTGGATTCAGGTCTGGGCTCTGGCTGGGCCATTCCAAAACTTTAATCTTCTTCTGGTGAAGCCATGCTTTTGTGGATTTGGATGTGTGCTTTGGGTCATTGTCGTGCTGAAAGGTGAACTTCCTCTTCATCTTTCTAACGGACGCCTGAAGGTTTTGTGCCAAAAATTGCCAGGTATTTGGAACTGTTCATAATTCCCTCCACCCTGACCAAGGCCCCGGTTCCAGCTGAAGAAAAACAGCCCCAAAGCATGATGCTGCCACCACCATGCATCACTGTGGGTATGGTGTTCTTTGGGTGATGTGCAGTGTTGTTTTTGCGCCAAACATGCCTTTTGGAATTATGACCAAAAAGTTCAACCTTGGTTTCATCAGACCATAACACATTTTCCCACGTGTTTTTGGGGGACTTGATGTTTGTTTTTGCAAACTTCAGCCGAGCTTGGATGTTTTTTCTTTGTAAGAAAAGGCTTCCATCTTGCCACCCTACCCCATAGCCCATTCATATGAAGAATACGGGAGATTGTTGTCACATGTAGCACACAGCCAGTACTTGCCAGAAATTTCTGCAGTTCCTTTAATGTTGCTGTAGGCCTCTTGGAAGCTTTCCTGACCAGTTTTCTTCATGTCTTTTCATCAATTTTGGAGGGACGTCAAGTTCTTAGTAATGTCTCTGTTGTGCCATATTTTCTCCACTTGATGATGACTGTCTTCACTGTGTTCCATGGTATATCTAATGCTTTGGAAATTCTTTAGCACCCTTCTCCTGACTGATATCTTCTCCTGACTGATAACAATGAGATCCCTCTGATGCTTGGAGGCTCTCTGCAGACCATGGCTTTTGCTCTGAGATTTTCCTGAGAAAATGTCAGGAAAATCCTACTAGAACAGTTGAACTTTATTTGTGATTAATCAGAGTCACTTTCAATGATGGCAGGTGTATAATGATTTCTATTTAACATGAGTTTGAATGTGATTGGTTAATTCTGAACACAGCCACATCCCCAGTTATAAGAGGGTGTGCACACTTATGCAACCAGGTTATTGTAAGGTTTTTATTTTTCATTTTTCCCCCGTCGAAGATTTCAGATTGTTTTTCAATTGTATTGTTCACATTATATGTCACATTAAGAGTGGAAAATGTTCTGACATGATTTATCTTTGTCTCATTCTTTTACATCACAAAAACCTGGCATTTTAGGGGTGTGTAGACTTTATATTCACTGTATATTTGTTTTTCTGCGTCCTGTCATACTGCATGGTACTGTACATCCTTGATGGTTTCATTCACCATGTATTCATGTTTCTGTAATTACTAACGTTGTAAGCCTCGTGTTAAATCGCTTTATTCCACTGTCACTGTGAATATGGGATGGTTACGTCAAATGACAATAGCCTAATAGCCCATAGGATTAGGCCGTCATACATGCTAGAATTATTAGCTTTGCGTCCATCGTGCTGAAGTTACTAATCATTATTGGTAAGTAGGATAAAGTGCCCCAATTTGGAAGTCAAATGCCTGTCCAACACGTTTGTTTTAGTTACGGACCTGTGTCTACTTGACAGGTAAGCAGGTTAGGACTGTAACCAGCTAGTAGTTCTTTTTAACCAGCAAGGTAGTAGATAAATGTAGCTGCCACGTACAAAAGTTGTCCGGGGGCTAATGACTTTCAAGAGGGATGATTACTTGGTCATTTAAATTACGCTATATGGGCTTAGAAAATACACTGACATGCGGATATAGGGGTGTACCGATATCGATTCTAGTTAGAAAATGTTTAGGTTTGATTTTGAAATTTAAGAGGAGTTTGCGATTCTGTGATTAAGTAACTGCGCGTCATTGATTGTGGCCAGCTTTTACTACCTCCACGATATCCATGCAACTGATAGTGTACGGTTCATGTAAAGGAGTTGGCATTAAACGAATTGTACTCACAAAACAGTATACTATACCGCTCTATACTTGCAGGCCTATTATTTATGTAACTTCGGTAGAAACAGTAACACTCTACATGAGAGATTAGGCAAAAATTAGACTTCCGATTTTCATATGTTGTCTTCAAAATAAAGGTCTGTCGTGTGTCTATAATTTGTGGTGTGTAGCCTACATTTTCAAAAAGAAACCTATGTAGGGGAAAATATAAATGAGACTTAATTATAATTTCAATAATACTTTTCATAGATTAAAGAATATTATAAGGTGGAGCACACTGAGAAATGGTTAGAGCTTATGTAAGCTAATGTAGAGAACATTATATAATATAAAAAAATCCTATTTTTATGTTATTGTTTTTAATTTGCTTGTGCTCATTTGCTTTGGAGATTCATTGTGTAATTCATCCAACCACACTAGACGTGTTCGCACTGCACCTTAGCCTAGGGCTAAGAGCATCCTAAGCCCTGGGCTAAGGGCCTGCTAAGCCCAGGGCTAAGCAAGTGTTCACACTTGCATATTTTGAAGTGGGAAAGCACCACCCTTAGCCTAGGGCTAGCTGGCCATGCTCTGGAGTAGGTTTAGCACCGACTTTTCAGGGATAGCCCCATAAAAACGGTGACAAAATAACCAGTGTGAAACGGAGTCAAGAACAAAACCATAGAACGTTTATTGTCCAATCACAAAACCTGCCCTTTCACTCAATTTACACACGGTTGTGATGCGCACCATTACCAACAGCTCCATCTGTTTTGGTCCTTTCACTCTGCAAAGTTTTGTCGTTTCATTATACCTACTAAATCTTAGCGAAGTAGTTATTGCAGATTGTTTTTAATGTATATCCAGCAAATATGTCGAAAGAATTAAGGTTGACTAACGTTTTCTCTTTCTTTGTGTAGTTTTAACAATGTTGTTCAAGCAAATACCGACAGGGTGGGCATCTTGATCAGTCGATGTCATGAAGTAGTTAATTGAATCGTGGTAGCGTAACATTGATCATGAGTTAGTGATGTAGGCTACTGTAACATTATTCGCATGCCAGAGAGAACGTAACATTTGCAGCTTATCATAGAATGTAAAACGGTATTGTGTCGTATTTGTCCGTTAGCCCAGGTCTTAGGAACAGAAGTGAATCCTTAGCCTAGGTTTAAACCTTAGCCCAGGTTTAACAAACTCTTGTGTGAACACAGGCTAAGCTAACCTAGGGCCTGTCTTAGCCTGGGACAATGCAGTGTGTAAAGGCCTTATTTTCCATCCCCCCACTATAATGTAAAATTACGAATATAATGTAAAATCATGGGGCACTGTGCTACATCCAGCAAAACAATATATTGTTGTCCCTCTTTAACCCCCAATGCCACACACTATACTGTACATGGAATTCATATTGGCTCATTAGTTAGCAGCTAGTGGCTTTTATTAGGAGTCCGGCTAGTTACTCCATCTAAAATTATTCTGATGACGTAAACATTATATCAGACAGTTTAGCTATTAATAATTTGCATTTCAGACATGGTGTTATGAATTTCAGCCTCAGTAGCTAATCTATGCTCAGAAGCTACATAATCCACTGTTTTTATTTGTACAATGACTTACAACTATAGGCAAATATGTAGTGGAATGCAACATTGCCATGATTATTTAATTTTATAAAAACTACTTAGCATAGTCAAAAAATGGCTAACATTAATGATAATTGCTATCGACGTTAGCTAGCTAGTAACATTAGCTAACGGAAATATATTTAACTAACCTCAGTTTAATCTAAAGTTAGTCCTTCAAAAATCATTATGGTGACATGAACAATATAACATACGGTTTAGCTAATAATAATTTGACCATTTAGAGATGGTGTCATGCTTTCAAGCCTTAGTAGCTAATCTGTGCTCATGTAGCTAAGCTAATTCTCTTTTTTCATGTGTACAATGACTTGCTGATATAAGCAAATGTTTAGTAGAATGCAACGTTGCCATGATTATTTAATCAAAAATAAATTCTAGAAGTGCCTCACTCTAAACTATCATTAGTTCACATTAAATCATTCTGGTGACATGAACGTTATAACCAATGATTTAGCTATTAAAAATTTGCCTTTGGTAGAGAGGTGTTATTTGTTTAAGCCTCAGTTGATGATCCATTATCAGTAGTTAAGTAATTTCTCTGTTTTCATTGGTTTCTACAGCTCCACTTCTAATTGAGGGCTAAACTTATCAATTGTACCTTTAAATTGTAGACATGGCTGTTAAATTAAAATTAACTCTGACTTGTAATTTAACAATAACACATGGGTACATAGGCTATATGCCCATGCCCTACCAAAGTCAATATATTTTTACAGTAAGAATAGGGGGGGCATTTTCCAAATAAATGAAAATCTGGAAAGGTTTTGGTTTTATTGATGCCACCTGTAATTGTCTTTTGATCATCGAAATTAAACAATTCTAAAAGAAAGTTTGCTCAATCATTGATGTTAATACACATAAGTAAACATACCTTTGAAATATATAATGATTCTCTTCTGACCCCATCGTTATTGTACAACAAGCAAAAGGTGAATTAATTAATATGCTCTGTGCTGGGGAAGACTGATGAACATCCAATCAGTTATATTTACCATACAATTAGGCTGCATTTATTACATTCTGAAAAATTCAAGCAACTACCTAGTTACATTGTTTGGTGCTTAAGGTGTTATACTGCTCTGATAGTGTCAGACATTTGAAGTATCCATATTCATCTGATGCAGAATATTGTATTATAATACAATTTGAGGTAAATGTCCTGAAAACTATTGCAATGTAACATGCAAGTACATTCAGTTTGGCCAAACAGTGGCTGCATAATAGCCATAACACAATATCTGTTGTTCTTTGTCACTCAGTGAGATTACATTTGGGACACATGATCAGGGTTGTGATTTTATTTTGTGTGAATGATGTTTCAAGTTGGCCACATGGGGGCACTATAGGAAAGGAAAAACCATAGATGTCGTATTGCTTGCAACTATGGATATAAGTTGAAAAAAATGTGCGATCTGGCTAGTTGTAGCTTCAATGCTGAAACCCGCTAAATGCTGCTTGCAGCTTTAATTATTATTATTATTATTCTCCAGGGCCATTTTCAGAGGCCCATAGCTCGGTCCCATCTGGTTCAAAATGCTTCAAACTTTGCCTGATTGTAGACGGCCATTGCGGTACCGATACACCTCATAATGGCTCTGTAGCACTCAGTCGAAAATGGAGAAAGTGAAGCTCATATCTCATGAGCCAAATATCGTAGAGGACATGCAACCATATGCCAGATATACCCCTTCTCATGCTGACCAAAAAAGTCTCTGGGGTCTTTCAAATCCACCCCTTGGATTTTCCTCCATTTTGAATTTGGTGATTAATCCCAAATGGAATATCAAACAGCAACGAAACAGAACAAACCCGTAAATGTGTCTGTCAGGAATGGATAGAGAAAGTCCCATACAGAAATATGTCTTGGGGGCACTATAAACATAACCGATGTTTGTCACAATTTTGCTGTTAATAAAAACACACTTAAACAGTGTTTCCAATCTCACACTTAAACAGTCTCCTCCGAAACCGCTGAATGGATTTGGATGGCAACTGGTGTGAAGGAACATTGGCCCATTGTCTTTAAAAGTTGTATAAGAAAAGATGATATCTCAAACAATATGGCCTCCATTTTGATGTCTGTGAAAAACTCGTTAACGACATCTCCGACGAGATAGCTGAACGGATTTGCATGCTTTTTGGTGTGAAGGACCTTTGAACCATTATCTTAAAAAGCTGGATAAGGACAGTTGATATGTCAAACAATATGGCCAAAATCAGCAAATGAAATTGATGTGGGCGGGTCTATGACTATATAAGGCCATAAATCCACATGGGAATATCTGACAGCTACCAAACGAATCATGCATATTAACATCTCTGCCACAAATGGACAGCAGAAGTCAAGTATCAGAACCTCACCAATATTTTACGTTATTTTGAAATCTTAAATGACATCTCCGAGACCATTGAATGGATTGGCATGCCGTTTGCTGTGATGGATATGTGGACCATTATCTTTAAAGTCTGTAAAAAAGTTGATAACTCAAACGATGTGGCCGCAATTGAATTTGACATAGTTGTGGCAAAATTTTTATCAGGCTATAAATCCTAAAAGGATTATCCAAGAAAGATGCTACTTGCTTTACAGATAAACACCAAGGCCAGGAATGAACCCTGAAAGGTACGAACAGCTAGCTCTCATGGTGGTGATATAAACCTCGCTGATTTTAAGAAATTCACCAAAAATCTGCCAAATAAGTCAGAGACATATCACTTTCTGGAGATGTTAATCACTAAATGAGGTAACTGAGCCAAATATTCTTCAGCTTAACAAGCTAAACCCTTTCCCATTCAGTGTCAATGGTATTAGGAATTCAACCCGGGTGACATATCATTTTGGCCACTGCGTGTGCATGTGACGCTAGAGGAAGTGGATTTTAGCTATCACTCAGGTGGCTAGCAAGCTCAAGGCTAGTGCAGGGTGGCTAATGCTAGGTGGATAATGCTAGGTGGCTAATGTAACATGGCTTCCGCAACGTGGCTAATGCAGGGTGGCTAACGATAGGTGGCTAACGATAGGTGGCTAAAGCAAGGTGGGTAACGCTAGATGGGTAACGCTAGATGGCTAACGCAAGGTGGCAAAAGCAAATTGGCTAACGCTAGGTGGCTAACGCTAGGTGGCTTATCCAAGGTGCCTAACGATAGGTGGCTAACGCAATTTCGCTAATGCTAGGTAGCTAACGCAAGATGGCTAACGTCTTTCACACTTTGCACCTATACACAAGAAATTCACCGAAATTTTGCCATACAAGTGTGACACAAAATTTGCTGTTGAAGTTAATCAGTACATGATGTATCTTCGATACGTAATGTAAACTATCTCCACTTTCTCGACCCCGTACACCCTCCACACACACTATTTTCTCTTTCAACAAGCAAAAACGCATCATGGTGTGTCTTAGACATTTGATATCCATCATCTCCTCTGTTTCCACAAGCTCCCAAACACATTCTCCTTTACGCCCATACACATTCCTCCCTCCAAACTCAAACACACATTAGATTCTCTCTTCACACACAATCCACATTCTTCTCCCCCACTCCTCACCAAGACACACTCTTTGCTCCACACACATTCCTACCCTACCCTCTACTCCCTCCCTCCAAATACACTTTCTCTCATCTCTCTTTACACACTCTCTTATATCTCCACATAAACTCACACACACATTCTCCTGTCACTCAGCATACAGACATTCCTATTTTCATCCAAGAAACCAAACTCCTCCCCCAGAAACACTATGTCCCATATCTGTACACATACACACATTCTCCACTCTATACACACATGGCTTTTGCCAGACCGCGTAAGCGAAGCTGGCCAAGAAGAGCGAATGTCTCTGAGTAAGTGAGGGAGTTGAGTGACAGGCTATCCTTTGTTAAATAGCATAGTGGTTAGAGACACAGACTGCCATGTAGCCGACCGTTCCATCCTCGCTGCACACAAAACAAATTACGCATTAGGATTTGTTCAGAATAGACAAAAACTTTGCTGGCCACAACCTTCAGTAGCTATGTTATAGTAAGCCTAAAACAAAACGGTTTACGGTTATATTGTGAATGTTTCTTGTGGATTTTTAAAGTATGCATCTGTGTATACTTTTTGGGGTAATATAGATCACAACCCCTGGAGACTATTCGGTTGGAGCACTGACTACCAACAGACCCTGTGGTGTAGTGGGAACATCCTGGTCTTTCAATATTGTGACCCTGGTTTGATTCCCCTCTCAGAGGTTCCAAATTCTGTATCTCAAAAATGTTTATCCCCTAGGTACTTTTCAGCCTTCACACAACAATATATATCCCCTCTGTAATACCATGATCCTCATATATTTAAGAGAATAATTGTTTTACGAGACCCTTTTATATTGTTGTTGTTTTCCAAACAAAACAAATCAGCCATGGAGTTATTGGAGTCATTGTTTTCGTTATAAGTAGGCTGTGTAGCTATTAGCTAGCCATCTACAGCAATCTTTGTACAAGACTACTTTTTAGTTCTGTTAATAAATATTCTGTTGTCCATGTTATTTCAGCAAAAATGGCTGAGGTAAAAGTTAACAGCATTCTGCTGTTTAAATAGCGTAATGGTTAAAGACAGTTTGCCTCATAGAAAACCAGGAATTGAAACCTGCCAGCGACAACAACATTCATCCCTTCCAATCGGCTAAACTAGGGTTGCCTGGTTCCTTTTCTGGTTTCTAGATCTTTTTGATTTCCTCTTCTTCGATTGGACATCCTGACTAATAGTGGCATTGGGCATTTTTAAACAGCAAAAATTATTTCTCTAGTGAGACCGTGTAGTGAGATGCTTCCTGTGCCCCGCTTGGCCCACTGAAATGCTGCTCGCAGCTGTAATTGTACCTATTCAACTTTGGGAAGCGCTGTTCTCCGCAATGCTGTCGATGTGAAGGGGAGAATGAATGGTCGTTCTACTTACTGAACCACATTTTGGGAAGAAAGTAGAGTGTGAGCCCTATGGGCCGCATCTCACAAATGCTAAGCAATAATGTTTGAAATAATTAAAGACTTGTGTGTAGTGACATTTCTCCAGGCCCACCCTTCCGCTGTTTACAAAATCAGTAGCAAGTTGCCTGTAACACTATTTTCTGAACTGCAGACTCTACTATTAGCACAGTTCCATAAAACTGAATGAACAAAGGGAGATTAAGTTATAGATACTGTAGACAACAAGGGAAATAAATGACACATTTTTTTCATCAAGAAGAGCCAGTGCAGTCTGTGTGAGTTGCCACATGGTGTCAGCATTGCTTTTGAATTGATGGAAAGGATCAATGTCTTTGAATGCAGCCCCATCTCAAAGAGAATCCTACTAACCTATAGAAGTATTGCTATATTTTCCAGTATAGTGCAATACAATTATATGAACCACCATAATTCCCTAATACCTAACATTGTATTCGGTCATTGCTTTTGGTAATTTAAATCTTGCTCCTTTTTATGATCCTGTTGCTATCCCTGAGCTTTACGCTGAAGCTGAAGAGTAATCATGCCTAAATAAGATTATTTTTATAACATCCCCTTTTTATAGTATCAATCTTTTTTTCCTTTTCAATTTAGTTGAATTTCACTGAAGAAAAGTTTTCATTGAAGAAATGTTTTGGATGAGTCTTCATACAATGGAGCAAATAACATATTTGTATTTAAAGTTAAGAAAACACTTTTTAAATATGTTAAAAGAGAAGAGATCATCTAAACAATGAACAAACCTTGTGGAGGTTCATCTTGATCTTAAGGCAATGTTTTCAAAATCTGGACCCTGGAGTGAATTGCTTCAAACACAAACTCACGCCTCTCAGGGCCATCTGTGTGCACACAAAGAGATAGATAAGTCATTCAAATCAATGTTTTTTATATAATGGGGCGATATTTAAGATTTTTACTGTAATACTAGCATAAATCATCAGAAGACATCTGCAGTTATTGTTTGAAGTTAATTTTTCTAATATGTCTTTTCTACAAAATTGTTCCTAGAGCCTTAAATATTCCACATACACCACCGTTCAAAAGTTTGGAGTCACTTAGAAATTTCCTTGTTTTCAAAAAGCACATTTTTCGTCCATTAAAATAACATGAAATTGATCAGAAAAACTGTGTAGAAATTGTAAATGACTAAGGTAGCTGGAAACGGCTGATTTTGTTATGGAATATCTACATAGGTTTACAGAGGCCCATTATAAGCAACCATCAGTCCTGTGTTCAGGTGTTAGCTTAGGTGTTCTAAGCTAACACCTGTACGTGCGTCTAGGCACGTTGTGTTTGCTAATCCAAGGTTGTCATTTTAAAAGGCTAATTGATCATTAGAAAACCCTTTTGCTAGCACAGCTGAAAATTGTTGTGCTGATTAAAGAAGCAATTAAACTGGCCTTCTTTAGTCTAGTTGAGTATCTGGAGCATCAGCAATTGTGGGTTTGAAAACATGCTGAAAATGGCCAGAAACAAAGAACTTTCTTTGGAAACTCATCAGTCTATACTTGTTCTAAAAAATTAAGGCTATTCCATGTGAGGAATTGCCCAGAAACTGAAGATTTCGTATAACGCTGTGTACTACTCCCTTCACAGAACAGCGCAAACTGGCTCTAACCAGAATAGAAAGAGGAGTAGAACCCGGTGCACAACTGAGCAAGTGGAAAAATACATTAGAGTGTCTAGTTTGAGAAACAGACGCCTCACAGGTCCTCAGCTGGCAGCTTCATTAAATAGTACCCAACAGTGAAGAGGCAACTCTGGGATGCTGGCTTTCTAGAGTTGCAAAGAAAAATCTCAGACTGGCAATTAAAAAGAAAAGATTGAGATGGACAAAAGAACACACTGGACAGAGGAAGATTGGTTTTCGAGGTGTTCGGATCACAATGAAGAACATTTGTGAGAATCAGAACAAATTAAAACATGCTGGAGGAGTGCTTCTGTGAAGAAGGAAGGCTATCACTCCATTTTGCAACGCCGTGCCATACCCATTGGAAGGCGTTTGATTAGAGCCAATTTCCAAGATACACCACTGTTCCAAGTTTTACACATTTGGAGAAAATGGCTCTCGTTGCAGTTCATTGCATTCCCAGAGGCCAAAAATGGCTTTGTAGTTCTTTCCAGACTGATATATCTCAATAACATTTTGCTGGACCGCGTAAGCGGAGCTGGCCTAGAAGAGCGAATGTCTCTTACTGACTGACTGAATGAGTGAGTACCCCTTGGCACCTTTTTGTGTGCGTTTCAGATATGCGAGTACTGCAGAATGCGTTGTGTATCTCCATCCGTTTGGGTACACAATATAACAACGGAGTGGTGGGAAGCCTTGGGTCCAACTTTCACCCAGGACCAGTGGATGTTTCTGTACCTGTGCCGTCGATTGCAACCATAACTGGGGAGACATGACACCGCTGTTGTGTAACCATTAAAAAAAAGGAACGCAATTGAACTGTGGAAACCTGCGACCAACTCGGAGTACAGGAGCATTTCTCATTTGGAGTCGGCATTACTACGGTGTGTCACTGTACACAATTTCTGCAAACGTTGAGAACGCTTTTGGCAGACTGAAGGGCAGATGGAGGTGCTTGTTAAAACGAAATGACTGCAACATACACAAGGTCAAATCCATGGTGATCCATGGTTGTGTTCTGCATAACCTCTGTGAAATGAGTGGTGATGAGTACAGAGAAAAATGGGGTGTCACTGCATTAAACCAGCCTGACAGGACACTGCCATCCACTGGGCTAGACACACGTACAGGTCTGAAGTACATCATTAGACCTGTACGTGCGTCTAGGCCCTCTGCCTCTACAGTACACCTGGTTTTACATGTTTGTTCTTTATCTGTTGTGATTTAATAAATATTTCAGCAGTGAGCAAGACAGTGTGTGGGACTTCTTCTGTTTTCAGATTTACACAAACAGCCACTATACACACGTGTTTGGTTCCACAACTATTTAATTATCTGCAAAAATGTAGGTGCAAAATAGAATGAGTACTGTAAACTAGCAGCAATCTGGGTAGTATTATTGGACATATAGATATGGCAGTAACATAAGTGTAAGCTAGCAGCAATTGGTAGAATTATTATTGAATATTATAGATACATGAGTAATATGCTTATGAATGGTGGCATAGCAAACTTCAACTACGTAGTGAGAATTAAAAAAATATAGCAAGAAGATAAAGCAATAATATACATAACTGTACATGGTTAATGTACATAACATGGTTTCTTCTGCCATGAGACTCGAGGAATGCCAACTCGACTCATTGCTCTTTACGTGGCTCTCCTCAGCCTGAGTCTTTCCACGGTATAGCAGCTGCATATACTGGTCCTGCTGCTCCTGTCCTCGCTGCAGGACGGCCCGATTAGCGTCGTTCATGTCCCTCAGCGCGTCAAGGAAGACTGTCTCTCTTTTCCTCTTTCCTAAGAAGAAAAATAACACTACAATAAATTAATAATACACAAGCACAGTCGGCATAGCCAACAGCAGTTTTGAAAAATATCTTCTTATACCGAGTAATCATTTGACCAATTTGTCAGTGTTTAGTGATTATTAGAGACATACAAATATTAACTAGCATGTCATTAATTATCATTTCTGAAATTGCAGTGGAAATATTACTATTTTTAGCTAGTTGGTTAGCGACGTGGCTAAAAAATACGACCCCTATTATCGGCCACCGTCCTCTATTATTGGCCGCCTTCCTATTTTGTTCAATAACGTTTTATTTCCTCTTTGTGTTACAAATGCCTGATCACAGTTTTACTTACGTGTTTACTAGAAAGTTTTAGCTACCTCTCATGCCTTCTGGTGAAGAAGGAAAAAAAGACAGATCACTGATAATAGCCTACATGAAGATGTCTGGTCTGTCGCACAAGACGAATTTCACGATTTGCAACTTAAATTTCCATACATTACATTACATACATACATTACATACAGTGAAGTATTTACCTCCATACATCACTATAAAAAATAGGGGGTGGCCGATAATAGGGGGACGTTAGCTGGACTAACATGATGTACCTGTAGCTAACGTTAGTTTTTGTCTAGAGAAACAATAGCATGACTAACAATAACATGACTAGTATAGAAATCAAATATCATGACTTTTCCAAAACATATCGTTATAGCATTTAACATGCATCATGTGAAACATAATGTGATTTACCTTAAACCGACTGGTTTTCCAGATTCTGTGTCTTCCACCATGGCTTCCAACAACGCAGCAGCCGAGTTAATCGTTGCCGCAGCGCCAGAGAAGCCCGGCCTGTGACCCAGCAACACATCCAGATGGTCAAACCACTTGCTCCGCCGATCAGAGCCGCTTCTGTTATTGTGATCCTCGATCTTCTTGTAATCTTGTTTACATTTTTTAAGCTTTTCCCGGTGTGAAAAATGTTCAGCTCATTTAACTTTCATGGTATTTTTGCGAACACCTTATTATTACGGATTGCCGTTTCCTATTCCCGCTGTATTTGGTCCTCAGCATAAACACAATAAGGCCTGGACTTTGTCGTCGGTCCATCAGTCGTTCGATTTCTTCTCCATAAAAAAGTTATTCTGTTTGGAAGCACAATTAACTCATTTACTATTATTTTCTGTGTAGATATATTTTTGCTCAAATACTCTTCTTTTTAACTCTAACTACGTAGTTTGTCGGGTGCCATCTCATAAGAATTTTATTGTACAGGATGACGCTGTGTTGTTCGGTGCATTTGACAAATATACCTTGATACCTTGACAACATCCTAGTGATGAGGTTACTGGCTGCTTATAGCCCTTGCTTAGTAGAGAAGTTGCATCAGTGTGAAGCTTAATTTATACTTCCAGATGAAGACGTGTAGATGGTCACAATTAAATTTGTGAATGGATTGTGCAACTTGTGTTTTTTGGGGGGTTGAGTGGCGAGGGGGAATTTCTGATGTTTCTGAAGTGCACACAAACCTTTTATTTTAGGTTTTTCTCATGGCACATAATATGGGGCATACTGTCCCCCCTCTTTTTGTCAGAGTGAAAGATTAGATGTACGTGAGCTCAGAAAGTTGGACAAACGGGCTATGTGCTAGATGATCAAGGTATCCTGGAAGCAGGGGCGAAAATCTGAAATCATCTTTGGAGGGGACAATTACATGAAATTTTCTTAAGAGCAATTCTTGAAGGGGACACCAAAAGTAGTGCAGTACTGTTTTAATTTACGTCATCGGTTTGCTTGCTACTGTAGCTCTGCAAATTCAGCTATTGTGTGTGAACACTACCAAAAACCTAAAGCAAACTTACTGGATTAACCTCACGTTAGCTACGTGCATTGAGTGCCTCTCAGATGGTAGACATGAACACTGCCACCTTGCCGGCAGGAACTCTGCATGCATTGCAAGCTTCTCTCATTGACTCTAATTCAAACAGCTGCAAACACTGGTTGATGTTACTGTAGCTTGCTAGGAAACGTCAGCTAACCGCTAGCTAACATAAAGTGTGACCTGTAATCCAATGCAGCGAAAATGAAGGCTAGTGACAGTCAGAAATGAGTTTTATTGTATTGAGTGGTAGAAGTAAAGAAATGTATAACATATCCTTTGTTAGAACTTCTTACTGAAAGTCAGCAAACAACGACAGACTGTCAGATTCCCACACATGCACTGTACCTGCACAATGTGCCACTGCTGAGTGCTGGGGGGGCACTGGATCAAACCATTGTGAGGCAAAGGGCGGGAGGTCACAATCTTTTGAAACTTAAAAACGTGCTATTAAGTGTTTATCATCAGCACAAGTGCTTTCATTGCATCTTATTGATATTATTGAAATTACATAGTTATATTTACAGTGATATTTTGGTAAATCAAATCATAGTTTACTTCAGGATGGGGGGGTTGTGTCCCCCCATCCCCCCGTCCCCCCCGGGATTTCTGCCTATGACTGGAAGCTTCTACTCACTGACAACTTTTTTGTAGTCCAGGTGGGTGTGCCGAGCGGGAATGGACTTTGTAAAGTCCTTGTAAAGTAAATACTTTTGAGTTACTCTCCTACACTGCAAAATAAATACATTATGAGGTTCTCTGCTGTGCTCAAATAGAAAGACTACCTTTTCAGATTTCTACACCTTTGGTTTAAAGAAAATACAGTAACACTATTTAAAGGGCGTATGTGTAACGCATTATACAGCATTATACATGTACTCATAATGCAATATAATACAGTAATAACGCAGTATAAGCATAGTTATAGACACCTGTAAAGACTCAAAGACGTGATGTTGTATAAAAATACTCATAGTGCATTATATGTTTTATTATAATGACTTATAATGTACAGAAGCATAGTGCTTTACAATTTCTGGGATATCTTTTCTCAAAGATCATAAAGCATTATAATTATCAAGAATGTGATTAATCTAAACGATGGGGTCATTAAGCAGCAAATCATTATTAGTGCATCGTAATCTTTTTCATGGTGTGTTATAGCATACATATAAGCCACTATAAAGTCACCTTTGATTGCTTTAGGTAAAGTGATGAAATGTCTAATCACATAAACATAATACACCAATGCGTTGGATGAAGGAGAAGGGGCAGGAGTAAAGACCTGAGCGAATTTGACAAGGACTAAATTGTCATGGCCAGATGACTGGGTCAGAGCAAATTTGAAATGGCAAGGCTTGTGGGGTGCTCCCAGTCAGCAGTGGTGAGTGCCTACCAGCAGTCGTCCGAGGAGGGACAGTGTGGCGACAGGGTGTTTTGCGCCCAAGTTTCATTGATGCGTGAGTGCAACGAAAGCTATCCTGTCTGGTTTGAAAGGCAGAGTTGCAAAGAAATCTCAAACTGGCCAATAAATGAAAAGATTAAGGTGGGCAAAAGATCACAGACACTGGACATAGGAAGAACTCTGCCTATAAGGCCAGCATCCCAGAGTCACCTCTTGTTACGAACCCTGTGGCTCTAGCAGTCTAGGGTGGATGGTACAGAGACCCGTAACATAAAACTCATGCAAGTCAGTGTAATGTAAAGCACAGTGAGAACAAACGACTCATTGTTGACATTGAGACTGGTGTTTTGTAGGTACTGTTTAATGAAGCCGCCAGTTGAGGGCCTGTGAGGCGTCTATTTCTCAAACTAGACACTCTAATGTATTTGTCCTCTTGCTCAATTTTGCACCAGGGCCTCCCACTCTTTCTATTCTGGTTAGAGCAGGTTTGCGCTGTTCTGTGAACGGAGTAGTACACATTGAGATCTTCAGTTTCTTGGCAATTTCTCGCATGGAATAGCCTTCATTTCTCAGAACAAAAATAGACTGATGACTTTCAGAAGAAAGTCATTTGCCCACTGACAAAGAAATGATCAGTCTATAATTTTAATGGTAGGTTTATTTGAACAGTGAGAGACAGAATAACAACAAAAAAATCCAGAAAAACACATGTCATAAATGTTATAAATTGATTTGCATTTTAATGAGTGAAATAAGTATTCGACCCCTCTGCAAAACATGACTTAGTACTTGGTGGCAAAACCCTTGTTGGCAATCACAGAGGTCAGATGTTTCTTGTAGTTGGCCACCAGATTTGCACACATCTTAGGAGGGATTTTGTCCGACTCCTCTTTGCAGATCTTCTCCAAGATCTAGAGTCCAGTGGCGGCGTGCTTTACACCACTCCAGCTGACGCGTGGCATTACGCATATTGATATGAGGCTTGCGTACATCTGCTCGGCCATGGAAATGCATATCGTGAAGCTTCTGAAACTTTCTGGTGCTGATGTTGCTTCCGAAGGCAGTTTGGAAGGTGATTTTTACGCGCTACATGTTTCAGGACTGTAAGTTAGCATGGTCTACCACTTCATGGCTGGGCTGTTGTTGCTTGTAGATGCTTCCACTTCACTTTTATAGCACTTAGAGTTGACTGGGGCAAATCTAGTGGGGCAGACATTCCTCAAACAGACTTGTGGCAAAGGTAGCATGCAATGACCGTGCCATGTTTAAGCTCTGAAGTCTGACCCATTGTACTGCTAATGTTTGTCGATGGAGATTTAATGGCTATGTGCTGGATTTTATACACCTGTGAGGAATGGGTGTGGCTGAGACACTTGAACTCAATCATTAATAGGGGTGTCCACATACATTTGGCCATATAGTGTACATTGATGTCTGTGGTATTCTGTGAAGCACTGGGGGTTAATATAGTGTACATTGATGTCTGTGGTATTCTGTGAAGCCCAAGGGGTTAATTTCAGCCAACAATGTAGAAATCTGGTCAAAATCTATGGAATTATGATTGCTGTGATATATAACAGAATATAAATCATCATGCTGTTCCATTTGGAAAATGATTAGCAAAAATATGATCTTTCATCACAGTAATGACATCAAAAACTCAGCAAAACACAATTAAGTCGTACTTCAGGCAGAAATCTGTGGTTGGAACGCTGAGTATTAGAATGGCCACCTCCTCAAGAAAAAAAAGCAGAAACCAAGCAATTTACCACAAGCAATTTAACCCAGATGTCTGACGATACTAATTGATTCAGTTTTGTATTGTTAGGGAGGCCACACAAAATACTGACTTGTTTTAAAAACACTAACTTTGTTAATTTTCTCTGTATTCAGTGGGCCATATGTAAACTTTTTGCCATTTCAATATATGGCCATAATATATCTCCATTAATAGTGGAATGAGAGTTTGATAACATTTATTCAACAGAAGTTATTTTGGTTGCATAC
The DNA here is from genome assembly GCA_016801175.1 of Esox masquinongy. Classification (NCBI taxonomy): domain Eukaryota; kingdom Metazoa; phylum Chordata; class Actinopteri; order Esociformes; family Esocidae; genus Esox; species Esox masquinongy. Next base: position 24,621 of record JACXGI010005612.1, on the reverse strand, counting down.
AAAAGAACAACCTCAAATGAAAAATGTATTTCAGTCAACAGAAGGCTGTAACCTTCAGTATCTACATTATAGTAAGCCTAAAATGAAACTGTTTGCGGTTATGTTGTGACTATTTTTGGTGGATTTTCGAAGTACGCATTCATGCATGCTTTTTGGGTCAGAATAGACAAAACTTAGCTGTCTAACACCTTCAGTAGCTACGTTATAGTAAGCCTAAAATAAAACTGTTTATATTGCGAATATTTCTGGTGGATTTGCGAAGTACGCATCCGTGCATGATTTTTGCGGTAATATAGGCTAGATCAAAACCACTTGGGTATGAGAATAGTAGAGGTTTACACGATTCTCTCGTCTTTTCACTTGACGAAAAAGTCAGTTATCGTCACCTATATTGATAGTTATTGCATCAATGTCATTCACTGATGAAAGACAAAACAACGGTTTTGCTCCATGAAATAGCTTTGGCTGTGTTAAGTTCAAGTAGTAAGTTAGATAATATTAAGCCTATTACTGGTTAATAAGCTGTTAAAACGGCCTGTGGCAAAAGCCATACATTTCATAGATGCTATTTGTGGTGGAGGTAAACTTAATAAGAAAGGAAATACTCAAACGTATAGCGCCATGGTGTAGCGGTTAAAGACACAGCCTCTCACGTGGGAAACCCGGGTTCGAATTCAGTGAGGGTAGTAACCATGTTTGGCACATTTAATTGCGGGCCGGCTGAACTAGGCTTGCCTGGTTCCTTTTCTGGCTCTTTTTTTATATACAGTTACTGCAGAGAGAGAGGCTTTAATTCAATACTTTCAGAGATTTTTCACAGTACTGCATATAAAATTATATTGTATACAGACTAGCTAAAATGGGTAAAACTTCACAAATTATCCAATGTATTATGATTAAAGACTTATACGCTCAAAACCTAGTGATATTGGAGCAATGTCTTCACCCTTCTTTAACATAGCATATTAGCTACAGCCCCGGATCTTTTATGAATAGCCCTGTAACAACACATTATGTAATAACACCGCATTATGTAATACTTTGACAAAATGTAATACATTTTCACTTCATTTTGTAAAAACACCCGCATTTTCTAATATCTGCCGTATTTTGTAATAAACAGCTTGAACACAATATATAGTACATTCCCCGCATTTTGTAATAAATTATTACATAATGCGGTGATTATTACAAAATGTGGGGGTTGGACTTCTTTTTAATAAAAATTTAATAATATGGTGCATTATGTAATAACCAACCAAAATGGATGTCTTCATCTGTTCAGTAAATTTTTACTATTAAGCTTAATTTAACTTCCCAAATATTAAATAAAAAAACCCTTTGACCTCTGTGCCTGCAGTATAGTTAGCTTAAATAGCCACATAAAAATAGCCTGGGTGAAGCAATCCATGCTGCGCATCTCTGGACCAGACTCCCTGTCTATCTTAATTACCTGTGTACATATTGCGTTCAAGCTGTTTATTAGAAAATGTGGCAGATTATTACAAAATGTGGCAGATTAGTACATAATGCGGTGTTATTACATAATGTGTTGTTACAAGCCCCGGATATTTTTTTACAAAAAAATAATAATTAGAAATAGCCCCTGATCTATTAATCTGTAAATCCAATCATGCATTAAAGCCCTGAAAAATATGATATCATTGATTAAAAACCGTAAATGTTTTGGGTCCACTATGTGTCATTCAAGCAGCAGATCTACTTTGCAGTCTTTCGCTCTTGTGCATTTTGTGTAAGCCCACTGTGAGAGAGAGAGCACAGCGGTTACAGGGCTTGTCATTGTTGGCATCTGATTCTGGAGGCTATTGATCTACGATAATTTTTTTTATCACTATTCTAAGAATAATATAAGAAGTGCAGCTAAAGCGTGGATGTCTGATTGACAATGTATAAGTGTTGGCAGCTACCATGTATATAAAAAATTTGTTCCGGGGGGGGGGCTTAGCCCTGAATGTATTGTCATCCTAGCAACGCTTCTGCTGCAGACTACATGCATGTTGTAGATTCAGATCCACAGAACCTGACACGTAGCTTGTGAACAGGTAGGCAGGCAATTGCTTGGCAGGCAGGGCTGACAAACTTTTCTCCCTATGTCTCAAAATGTGGTGATGGCACTACCCCCTCCCCCTTAAACAACCAATAGACGATTTGCAATAACATCTCAGTAGGAAACCTCCCTAAAGGGGAGGAGAGGGGAAACTAAAAACAAATATTATCTCAGTTCCAACGTGCCAATGGCTTGTGAGACAGAGAGAAGTAAATTTGAAGAGGCACCGCCGTTTTTTTAAATCCACTGTGTGGGAACATTTTGGAATCAGTGTTCAGTGTTAATTTCATCTGCAAAAATAGTAATGAAAACATTTGTTAAATACCTTTATTTTATTTATTTTTTTACATGTCTACCTTGTGAATCTCACTGCTGCTATCCCGGCATTTCAGTTGCACATGCTACCTTCAATTTGCCTTCATTGCACATTTCGAATTGCCAATTGTACTTGCATTTGCCTTCGTTGCACATCTATACATCCCACTTGTAATATGCATTATACTTGTACATTTTTCTCTGACTCTGACACTGGTTTGCAAAGTCTGATAAGGACATTTTCTTACATTTCAAACTGATATTTCCATCCATGTCAATTAAATTGCTTGAACAATAATGCATGTGCAATATGCATTTTCCATTTCAGAAATTTCACGCTTCCATACTGTGCACAATGCTGCACTTAAAATTTTCATAAATAGGCTTAATAGCCACATCAACATTGTAAGTGGAACATTAGCCTATGATATGTTCCACTGGCGTTATTTGATATAGTGATTTGTTTAGACTAATATAGGTTAATTAGACAATATTTGTGAATGGACTAAAATGTGACTAAAACATAAAGGCATTTTGTTTACTGAAATGGCTCCCTGTTTTTGCCAATTTGAAAATAAATACACAAAATCATTATTCAAATGATGTGTCTAAAACCAAAAGATATTTTAGTCAAAATGACTAAAACTAGATTAAATCAAAAGAGGGTGACAAAATTAACACTGGTTCAATACTGTTCAAGACTGTAAACAGCATAGTCTGTAAGCATTCCTTTGCCACTGTCAGCTACAGGAGTGCAAACAATTCTAACATATGTTATTCATACCGAAATCGTACTGGTACAGTAACCCACAAACCGCGATACATACCGAAACGTGGGCCCACTGTACCGTTGCGTTCTAAATGTATACCACCCAGAAATATGTTACACTGTGTGCAATACACATGCTAAAATCACCCTCTGCGTTTAATGGATTTCCTCCATTACCATGCCATACAGTGGTATGTTTAGTACAGCTGCTAGGGTAAGTAGTACGTGTGTGTAGCTTTAAGTTAAGTTTAAGTTGAGTTGTGGTTGGGGATGATGGCCGGGTGTAAATGCCACCAACTGCTTGTGAGTTTGAATCACAATTTTTTGTTTTTTTAACCTTAACCAAATCGGAGCTTTTCCTTGTGTATTGCGCACGGTTCAACATTTATTTTTGTCTGATATACATACACCATATAAGCAAGTAATTTTCTAAATGCTGAATTTGTCCATCAGGACTTCCTTAGTTATTCAATCAATAAATTTACACATTTCATAAAGCCTTTTTTAGATCAGCAGTTGTCACAATTTGCTTGTACAAATACCCACTCTAAAACGCCAAAGAACCAGCAATAATATGTTGAAGCATATTGACTTAGAAAAACTCTCTAGAAAGTTAAGAACACAAGAAAAAACTTTACAAAGAGCTGGGGTCTAGCGGGTGGCCTGTCCTTTTCTGGTGGAGAGATTATGCTGTAAAAGTACATGGTCTTTTAATGCCACATCTGTCAAAGTACATTGTCTTTTAATGTCACGTCGTTCATAATGATATTAAAATTTGCTGATAACCAGCAGATCAAAACAATAAAGGTTTAAAGACTTGGGCTGTGGCCTGCATCAGCTCTGCTCTAGTAAAGACATTCCTAGGCTACTGCTGGTAAATATATCTTCCAGTACCCTAAAGTAGTCAAGTGGTCTATGCTGCTTCCAGTAGATATGCACTGCTGGAGCAAAGTTTGTAATTCATCCTACTGCTCTTTTTCAAGAACAAAACAATAATTATCACCTGTACTGTCTATCAAAATAAAAAGCATAAAATGCCTAAAAAATGTCTTGCTTTTTTCTCTAAAGTGGTTGCACTGCTGTGACAGCCCTAAACAAAAATAAGTTTCCGGAACATTAGGAGGTTGCATCATGGTCTCCTGCAAGCCTTTAAAAGATACCTTGTTTGTTGGGAAGGGTTTTCCTGTCTGACTTGACTAAAACACTATTCTCATTCTCTTTGTAGCCTCCTCCTCTGGTCCTGTTCCTCCACAGTCTGACAGACAATGAGGGAGACTGGAGCATCCTACCTCTGCTGCCTTAGTAAGAGCTCAGCCCGGTCTGTTCTCAAAGAGCAGCCATTAACCACATCACAAAGACTTCCATCTTGTAATTTCCATCCAAACAATATGTCTCCAACATTTTTTCATAGAAACTGTTTGGAAAATAACCATGTAGCAAAACAAAGGTTATAATACATTTTATAATAAATCTTAAATGTACTACAAGGTCAATACACACTGTACTACTTAGCTAGTTTCAGGCCTTCAAACTTATCAGTTTTTAGAGACATTCACAGTTTTGATGACAAAATAGGCCATCCACGAGATCCTAAGAGAAATGAAGAAATATTTTGGGGGAGGGTCTGAGCACAGAATGCATCCATAAACATATTGTATGCAGAAATATTTCAGAGTTCAACAGCATGATATCATATTAACATCAGAGTGAGTGCATTGTCTCCTTCACCTAGCATCTCCTTCATCAGCAAGCCATCCAGATTAAATCACAGGTCAGCGGTATGCATTTCTCTGTCATGCAGCCCCAAACCCAAACATCACTGCCCAAAGCCATCCACCTGACTTTAGATTCACAAGCATTTCAGACATAGTAAGATGCATTTTATTTTTACTAAATCTTTGTAAGTTACAGTGGTTATAAATCATCATGTCCTTTTTTAGTATAAAGTAATCTGCACTGAGGCAGCATTCAGGCACGAATGCAGCTTGGCATTACTTTATTGACAGTTCCGGTTGTTTAGTGAAGTCCGTCACATTTCAAACCAACAAAATACCAGTTCAGTGACCCTCTTCAAATCAATTTTCCATTTAAAAGGCTGTAGTAATAAGCCCTTAAGCAATAAGGCACTTGGGTGGGTGTGCAACGGTATGCCTAACCCAAGATATGGTACTTTGACAAAAGAGGAAACATTTATCCAGTAAGAATATATATGAAAGTATGAACAAAATTCATTTCCAATTTTTTACAGTGTTTTGAAATTTAAAAAGGTAAATGCTGTGGATTATAGTCCATCCTTCCCTGATTGAGGGTTAGTATGTACTTTTACTATGTATACATTGTACTTTTAATTGTCATGGCACACTTTTTGCCAGACCGCGTGAGCGGAGCCGGCCAAGAAGAGCGAATGTCTGTTACTGAGTGACTGACTGACTGACTACCCCTTGTTAAATAGTGTAGTGGTTAGAGACGTGGACTACAAACCCAGAGGTCCTGTGTTCAAGCCTCATCACAGTCAAGATAAATTATGCATTAGGATTTATTCGGGATAGACAAAAATTTCACTGGCTACAACCTCAGTAGCTATGTTATAGTAAGCCTAAAATAAAACTGTTTACGGTTATATTGCGACTATTTCTGGTGGATATTTGAAGTACGCATCCGTGCTTGCTTTTTGGGGTAATATAGGCTAGATCACGATCCCTTGGCCAGTAAAAGAGTAGGGGTTTCCATGATTCTCGTCTTTTCACTTGACGAAAAAGTCAGTTATTGTCACCTATATTGATAGTTATTGTATCAATGTCATTCACGAATGAAAGATCAATGAACATTGTTGTGCCATGAAATGAAATAGCTTTGGCATTGTAAGGTTCATCTTCAGTCTTGCTAGAAACTGCTCAATTCTTATGACTATTCCAATTAGTAAGTCAGGAGATACTAACTAATTATCTACTAAGCTGTTAAAACGGCTAGTGGCAAAAAGCCATACAGTTCATAGATGCTATTTCTGGTGGAGGTAAACTTAATAAGAAACGTTTAACACAATGCTTAATGGTGAAAGTGAAATATTCAAACTTGGCATGATGGTAATGCGTGACAAAATGATCTAATGTCGACACGCTATACCACAACCCTGCAAGCGTGTAACTCCGTGGCATAGTGGTTAAAGACACAACCTCTTATCTGGTTTGAATCCAGTGAGGGCAACTGGGCAACATCACTTCTAATTGTGGGCTGGCTAAACCGGGCTTGCCTGGTTCCTTTTCTGGTTCTAGGAGCTATTGCATTTTTAAAATGTAACACATTTTTAAAATTTACAATTTAGAAAAAATTCAAGCTGTGGATTGTATTCCATCCTTACATGATTCAGAATATGTATGTTTTGTAATATTACATTACTTTTTGTGGGAGCTATTGACGGACTGAAAGTAGTCTCAAACCCACACATTCCACTCAAAATCTGTAATTTTCATTATCATGGAATGCTTGACTTCATTGCTATTGATGAGAGAGTGCGTATATCCACCAAATGTCCATTAAAAAACAAACTTTCCCTCACTTACCTAGACTCGCTGTCTCCGATACCCAATCCTGTATATTTGGCCAGTATCAGACAAATTTCTGATGCCAGTATTGGATTTGTGCATCCCTACTGTTAATATTAGAGAACCGTTGTTTTGGATTCAGAACTTAATACATACAGTTAGGTCCGGAAATATTTGGACACTGACACAATTTTCATAATTTTGGTTCTGTACGCCACCACAATGTATTTGAAATGATACAACTGAGAAGCAATTAAAGTGCAGATTTTCAGCTTTAATTCAAGGGGTTGAATGAAAATATCGTATGAAATCTTTAGGAATTGCAACCATTTTCATACACAGTCCCTTTATTTCAGGGGCTCAAATGTAATTGGACAAATTAACACAATCATAAATAAAATGTTAATTTTTAATACTTTGTTGAGAATCCTTTGCAGGCAATGACTGCTTGAAGTCTGGAACACATGGACATCACCAAACGCTGGGTTTCCTCCTTGCTTTGCCAGGCCTTAACTGCAGCAGTCTTCCGTTGTTGTTTGTTCGTGGGTCTTTCTGCCTTATGTTTTGTCTTCAGCAAGTGAAATGCATGCTTGATCAGGTTGAGATCAGGTGATTGACTCGGCCATTGCAGAATATTCCACTTGTTTGCTTTGCAACTCCTGGGTTGTTTTCGCAGTATGTTTTGGGTCATTGTCCATCTGTAAATTGAAGCGCTGATCAATCAACTGCGCTGAATTTGGCTGAATCTGAGCAGACAATATATCCCTATGCACTTGAGAATTCATCTGGCTGCTTCTGTCTTCTGTCACATCATCAATGGTGACCCAGTGCCATTGGAAGCCATGCATGTCCATGCCATCACACTGAGGCCTTTTTGTGTTGCAGAGCTCACCAGTGTGTTTTTTTCTCAGAATGTACCAAACTGTTGATTTGGCCACTCCTAATGTTCCTGCTATCTCTCTGAATTATTTTTTTTTTGCAGCCTTAAGGATGGCCTGTTTCACTTGCATTGAGAGCTCCTTTGACCGCATGTTGTGGGTTCACTGCAACAGCTTCCAAATCACAAGTCAACTCCAGACCATTTACTTGCTTAATTGATGAAGAAATTGAAGATATCCCACGGCTGTCCATGTATATGAAGATATCCCACGCCTGTCCATGAAACAGCTTTTGAGTCAATTGTCCAATTATTTTTGGCCCCTTGAAAAAGAGGGGGCTACCTATTAAAGAGCTGTAATTCCTAAACCCTTCCTCCTATTTGGATGTGAATACCCTCAACTTAAAGCTGAGAGACTGCACTTTAAGCATATTTATTATTTAACTGTAACTTGAATATATTATGATTAACAGCCAAAATAACTAAACTTGTGTCAGTGTCCAATTATTTCCTGACCTAACTGTAATTTTAAATTAAAAAAAAGGTCAACTGTGAGTAAAAAAGCTGAACTATAATGGCATGTTTGACATTGGGTCCTATAGAAGTCGCACAGATAAGCCTTATGGACAAGGCGAAACAGTCGGCCATTAAGAGTGGCAAAACAGTCGGCCATTAAGGCTAGCAAAAAGTGAAACAGGGCATGAGGTGTCTGCTATAGGTGAGTGGAATAAGATCAGAGGTCAGGCTAGCCTTTTGCTACAATGAAGTCAAAGCAAGTAACTGTGTAGGTATTTTCATAAATGTGTACACTGATTCTGTAAGCTGTATAAAGGCCTGTTGACTCCAAATCTGTTTCTGACTCTTCAGCTTCTCCTCGTCATTTGGGAAGAACTCTTCCTGGTTAGTGTTTCTGGAAGAAGAGACTAAGGTAAAAGTGACCAAGCTGCTCCAGATCCTCAGGAAGTTTGACAGGAGAAAAGTAAGTGAGCCACAGAATAGTAATTACAATATTATATTTTTGACCTCTCTCTTCTTCTCACACTTTCTTTTTAGTTTATTTGGACTGAAAGCTAAAAGGAAAATCTGGTACACATTGTGTTTAATGGTTTCATAGAAACATCTTGGTATAAATGTATCTTGTTTTGCCTTTTTGTATTGTTAAAACAATGGTATATTTATCCTATAAAATAGACAAAATGTCACTTCTCCTTAGACACTGACAGGGGGATTTCCTCACTAAGCAGCATCCTGCTAGAGTGGTTTAGTTCAGTTGTTGAAGTGGGCGGTGTTGATTGGTACAAACAACACCTCTTTTTTTACATAAATAAGCATTGTTTATCTTCGTGAGAGAAATTTTGAAGAAGAATTTGCCAAGATTGATGACGAATCGTTGAATATGATCTCTGAATCCATTGATTCACAGAGGACAAAAAAAGAGAACCTTAAACCTCAACAAGAGAAGAGATCTAGAGGAATCCACAACAGACTTTTAAAACCAACTAGAAAAGCTAGAACAGAACTATGCTAAATTTACAGAGAATACCTCACTCAAGGAAAATACAGCAAAGGGAAAATCACAGTCGAAATGTAACTTGGGTAATTTGGGTGATTGAAAAAACATATTTTACCTATGTTTTTTCCAGGCCAAATCAAGACTGTTTGGCCTGGAGACGAAGCAGACAATATTTTTGTTTATCTGTAGCTTTGTTGTTTTATGTGTGTGTATTTGTAGGAAGGAATTTCATGGGAAATCGTGTATCAACAAGGCTGTGTCCCTTCTTTGTGGATGAAGCAGATAGCATTTCACTTTGCGAACATAGCGGCTGTTTTTATGCTAGACGCTGCGGGATATGCCAAGTTGTGTATCAGACAGCACCAATAATAAGTAAAATAAAATGCAGGTGTACGGTTTGCACCCCGTGGCAGGAAAATTTCTTGAAAGAAGGACTTGGCTTCAAATTCAGGCCGTTTGGAGAGAGGACATTGGAAAGAAAACTGTGGGACCTCCATATACATACATTTGTGGGAAACACTTCTTAACTGGTATGTTTACTGGTCATTAGCCTCAAAGCATAGCTACATTTGCAAACCTGGGTTAGCTAATTCTTTATATGTCATGTTTTAACTGGTTTGTGTAGTTATGCCATTTTAAAGTACTTAGCTAGATGAGGTGGCTAACGGACTATAGGTAACTAGCTTCAGTGACTAAAAGTTCTACCTAACGTTACTGTAAGTTATGGGGTTAGGCTGTAAGATAGTTTGATTAGCTACTTAGCTAAACAAGAATTGTTTGTTGTTGCCTTCAAATATTTTTCATGTAAAATTCTATGTCTTAAAGGACAAAATGGTATTCTGACTACAAGAACATTGCAACTGTTAAATATTTATGTGTTTGTAGTCCACCTGGAAGCATCATATACCTGACAAAATGTTGGGGCTGAAGAGCATCTGATATTATTAAGGAGTCAGGTTTCATATCCCCATTATATCAACATCCCTGGAACCAGTTCTGTGAACCATGATTTAATTGTCTTCACATTCTCCACATTTCAAAAGGTACAAAGCCAAGAATATACTGAATAGTAGAAGGAAGATGAGAACAACTGGCAAATATACTGTTTCATTATAATTGAACTATCAAAGTGTTTTTGTTTCATTCATCCATTTATTGCAGGTCTTGGCTCCTCAGGGGTTCACAACAACTCTGCCCTAATTGGTGTCACTCTACGCCCACGCACTTAGTGTTGGGACCCAGGCAGCCCACTAATGGTACCCAGGCGCTAATCACCCCTCTCTGAATGCATGATGTCAATGGAAGAATGCGCGATACTCCCAGATGAATGATAGTCTTGGTTGAAAATGAATGAACTTACAAATGAAATACAAGATTTCCATGACCATTCAGCAATTTAATTAGGCTATTATTCAAACGATATAAGCTACTTGACATTTCAACATATGTATCACACGTTGCCATTGTTCAATAGGAATAGGCTAGAAATATAAGTATTATTATTATTACAAGTAGTAGCAGCTTCTTGTGTAGACTAATGCATCAAATCTAAATCTAAAATGTAAGTCTAAATATTTTTTTAAGAAACGAAATACAAGACATTCTTTTCCTTATCGCTAACTACCAATTCAACAAAGGTATTACATGTTACTGTTTATCTTAGGAGAGAGTGACAAATAAAATCGCATACACATCCTATCATCTCTCTTTGAATTTTCTCTGCTTATTTTACTGAAGGTTAAGATACTACAAATGAAAAACCACAAAGACGCCGACAAACACAAGGGCAGTTATAAGCTGTAGTAGTGAGGATCCAGTGTGTGTAATGATGGGAAGTCCAGGGTAGTGATGACCAAACGAGGCTTCATTAGCGTTATTATAGCAGCAGGATATTATGTTGGCAGCACTCAGATTTTCTTTATCACAGTAAAAGTCATCATTGAAATTTGTAAGGCCATATAGTTAACAATCTAGTCTGTAAAAAAGAACAGACAAGAACAGCATTGGAACGGACATTTAACATAAAATAACACTAGATTGACTGACTAGATTGTTAACTATATTGCCTTATATATTTCAATTATAGCTTTTATTTTGAAAAAGAAAATCTGAGTTAGCGCTGCTAGCATAATATCCTGCTGCTAGAAGAAAGGTAATGAAGCCTTGAATGGCCATCACTAGTCCAGGGTGATGTAATGAGGAACAGGTGTGCGTGAATGCAATGCTACTGTAGCAACCGGTGGTGGCTAATAGGCCGGCGACAGGTAGCAATGTATTCGAGGTTCCCCGGAGGAAGGCAATCACAGGAGGCACCGTGACAGTGTAGGCTACTGTAAATCATGCTTTGATCATACTTTTACTCTGCTAATCAAATTTACAAATAAAATTAATTGAATCATACACTGCAATGTTTTTACTTGGAGAGGCTACATATCCTTGGATCTATCAATTTTATTTCTTCGAATAGGCTGTAGCCTACAGGTGCATCTCCAAAAATTAGAATATCGTGGAAACATTCATTTTTTCCCGTAATTCAAATATAAAAGTGACACCATACATTCTAGATTCTTTACACATAAAGTGAAATATTTCAAGCCTTTTTTCTTTCAATCTTGATGATTACAGCTTACAGCTAATGGAAATCAAAAACCCAGTATCTCAAAATATTAGAATAAAAAAATGTTAATTAAAAAATTAAAAACATTTTTCTTTAGATTTATCTACATGCAAGGGTGAACTATCACCTCACAGACTTTCAATTGGATTTAGGTCAGGGGACAAAGAAGGCCATTGCAAAAGCTTGATTCTATGGTCGGTGAACTAATATCTGTGGATTTGGAGTTTTCTGTGAATTTCTGTGGAATTTTCCCAAATACTACTGTCTGTAAAGAAGCAGGTGGGGTGTAGGTTAAGCATGCTATCACGATTTGAGTTACAGCAAACACCATTCCTTCTACCTTGTCTCCCCCAGTCACACACAAACACGGCTCCAGTCCGTTTGCTCACTCAAAGTATATCCTACAATTCTCTCTCAAAAGTGTGCCTATGCCATGCCTGTTGTTGTTGGTCTTCGTTGAGTGTTTTTAGGTTCTAGTTATTAGGATTCTTTGTTCACTTTTCATCCCTTGAATTCATTGATTTCACCTTTTTCCTTATCACCTCCCTAGACAGCCTCCCCAGCTCCACAGTCTCTTTGTTAGTCATTGTTCCTAGTTACATTTGAGTTTCCTGTCTTGTAAGTTTGGAGTCCTGTAAAGCCTTGTCATGATAAAGTAAGTCTTCAAATTAACGAGACGAGAGGAACCAGACACTGAGGGGTGTCCAGTCCTGTTCTGCCTGTGCTGGGCAAAGATTATATATGAGAGTACACGTAAAAGTACATTATCTTTTGGCCCACGTCAATGTTTTTGCATGAAGACAAGCAGAAGACAATCAGGTCAATAAATGCATGTGGGCTGGGACCAGAGTTCTTAAACAGAATCCAAATCTGCTGCAAAACCTGATGGGAAGGACGGGTACCAGGAATGGCTTCAGGAATTAACAGTCAGCAACTTGATCTGCAACATATCCAGGAGAACTTGGACAGGGACAGCTACAACCCATTTGGGCCTGGTAGTCCTGGGGCGTGGTCCAGAGGCTCATGTCCATGGGCAAACAGGACACCAGGAAAATTAGAGCATTCCTAGGATTTACTAGGATACCTCAGCAATCTATTTCTCTGTCCTGATGGTGGCGTAATAACCTCCCCCGGGTTTGGGCTAGAGGACAGATCTCCTAGTGGAACACGCTGCCACCACCACAAGGCTAATCATAGATTATTTCAATGCTAAAACTAGGGAGTGGGACGGGGGAGCAGACATTTGTGGACGAGTAAGCCAGTGACTCGCCCCGCGAATGGCATTGGAAAGATGACATCCCTGTGGAGATGAGAGTCCGACAGTCAAAGTCAACAAGGGTGGCTTGTAAGTCCAGTGCCTTTCTATTCACATTCATACTCCCAGGCCGGACTACACTTAATCATAGAACTTGATGAAGAGATTAGTCTTTATTAGACACTAAAAGGTTGAGGCTGTGTCTGAGTCTCTCACTTTGAACCGCAGATCATTCCACAGTAGTGTATGCTCTGTGTGGAGCTCTCTGTGTGCCCCTTGTACACACACTCCAAATTCCTCAGATCTCAATCCGATTGAGCATCTGTGGGTTGTGCTTGGCCAACAAATCCGATCCATGGCAGGTCCTCCTCACAATTTCCAGGATGTGTAGGACCTGCTGCTAATGTCTTGGCGCCAGATACCGCAGGACACCGTCAGAGGTTTAGAGTCCATGCCTTGGTGGGTCGGCAGCATATTAGGCAGGTGGTCATAATGTTTTGGCACATCAGTGTATATATATAAATATAAACTGCTCAAAAACAGTAAGGGAACGCTTAAATCACACATTGGGTCTCGATGAACTAAATATATTAAAGATCAAAATCTTTACTGTACATTGTGTAATTCGTTGAGAACAAAAGGATGTAACAACAGTCAGTGGAAACCAAAATCACCAACCGACTGAGGGCTGGATTCCAACCCACACCGAAAATCAAAGTAAACAATTGAAATCACAGGCTATTCCAACTTGCGTGAATTTCATCATGGCAACTCGTAATGTGACTCAGTAGTGTGTATTAGGGCTGTCACGATATCAGATTTTCACTACACGATTATCGTGGCCAAAAGAATTTGCTGTAACGATATTATTGTGGTATCTGTAGAAAATCTGAAGAAAAAAAGTTGCTGTCAGTCAAATTCATCTTCAGCTTTGTTTAATCTGTTTTTTTTTTTCACTTTTTTGACAAATGAATTACAATCAAAATACAAGTGTATTGAGGTGGAGAGAGTCTATAACCATAACTGTACAAATAAAATAATAGAAGCGTACAAAAAGAACAATTACACTTAATGGAAAGTGAAAAGCCAACAAGATGAACTGATAAACAAAAGATCCACAAGGCCGAACACTGAGAGGAGGTTTTGGAAAAATACAAAACATTTTCGCCTAGTGAATAGGCTACGAAAAGGCGTTATTTCAAACACTAGTGTATCGGTCCAGACTCGTAGTTTAAGCACATGCATCGTTGTCCATGAATAAGCTACAGAAAAACCGATATGAGTTTTGGGATAAATACAACGTCCTTTTTTCCATGTGAATAGGCTACAAAAACTGTGCGTCTTTTGTGGATCTCTCCCGAGGGTTCTAGTGGGGCTAACGAGTTGATTTCAACGCCAGGTCCAATCTTTTAGCACATGCATAGGTCCAGTCTCCTTCTTTATGCACATGCATTGTTTGTCTATAAGTGGCATCGAAAAACCAAGAGGGGTTTTTGGAAAAATACAACTTCAGTTTCGCCTAGTGAATATGATATTATCATATGTGTATTATTAACATGATATCAATATTTCATTTTTTAAATATCATGGTTATCGTCAATTCGGGTATATCGTGACACTTCTAGTGTGTATGGCCCCCACATGCCTATATGCACTCCCGATAATGTCTGGGCATGCTCCTGATGAGACGGCGGATGGTGTCCTGGGGCATCTCCTCCCAGACCTGGATCAGGGCATGAGTGAGCTCTTGGGAAGTCTGTGGTGCTACTTGGCTTGGTTGTTTGCACAGATACATAACGTCCCAGAGGTTCTCAATTGGATTCAGGTCTGGGGAACGTGAGTGCCAGTCAATGGCATCAATGCCTTGGTCATCCAGGACCTGCCTACACACTCTGGCCACATGAGGCCGCCGGGCATTTTCTTGAACCAGGAGGAACCCAGGGCCCACTGCAGCAGCTTAAGGTCTGAAGATGGTTCTGAGGATTTCATTCCGGTACCTAACAGCAGTCAGGGTACCGTTGGCTAGCATGTGGAGTTCTGTGCGACACTCCAAGGATATGCCACCCCAGACCATCACTGACCGACCGCCAAACCGGTCATGCTGGATGATGCTGTAGGCAGCATAATGTTCACCACTGCGTCTCCAGACTCTTTCACATCGGTCACATGTGCTCAGTGTGAACCTGCTCTCACCTGTGAAGAGAACAAGGCGCCAATGGCGCACTTGCCAATTCCGGTGTTTTCTGGCGAATGCCAATCGAGCTGCACAGTGCTGGGCTGTGAGCACAGGTCCCACTAGAGGACATCGGGCCCTTATGCCACCCTCATGTCTGTTTCTGACAGTTTGGTCAGAAAAATGCACACCAGTAGCCTGCTGGAGGTAATTTTGTAAGGCTCTGGCAGTGCTCCTCCTGTTCCTCCTCACACAAAGGAGCGGATACCGGTCTTGCTGCTGGGTTGATGCACTTCTACGGCCCTGTCCTGTGTAATGGCCCGTCTCCTGGTATCTCCTCCATGCTCTTGAGACTGTACTGGGAGACACAGCAATCCTTCTTGCGGCAGCACATATGGATGTGCCATCCTGGAGGAGCTGGCCTGCCTGTGCAACCTGAATGGGCTGCAGTTACTGCCTCATGCTACCAGTAGTGACAAGGACACTCACAAAATGCAAAACTAGAGAAGAATCAGTCAGGAAGGATAAGGAGAGAGCAATTGTCTGTGGCCACCACCTGCAAAACCATTCCCCTTTTGGGGGTTGTCTTGCTGTTGCCTCTCCAGTGTACCTGTTGTCACTTTAATTTGCACCAAAACAGGTGACACTGATTCACAATCACTTATGCTTCCTAACTGGACAGATTTATATCCCTGAAGTTTGACTTGGTGTTATACTGTGATGATTACGTGTTCCCTTAATTTTTTGAGCAGTGTATATAAAATGTATATAATACAGTATGCCAACTGAGATGTGTTCTGTGTGAAAGCACTGTAATGTCACTTGAGTTACAGGCTCTATCATCATATTAATCATACTTCTGGGTTTTTCTGATCACAAGTAACAACCAGAAAACCCAGAAGTGGTTACGGGTATCAACAACGAAATCGGCAAAGTTCCAATAACAATTTGCAAACTCCATGCACTTTATGTTTGGTGAAAGGCTTTCTTCTGACAACTCTTCCATTTGGTATGAAGGTATCTAATTGTAGTTTGGGAGACTTTGTGATGCTGAGATGTAACCATCTTCAAATTCTCCAACTGTTATCTTTCAACTTGCCACTTGAATCATCATTCTCACTGTGTGTGGAGGCAAAAGACACAAGATACTCTTCCAGGCAGGTTCATCTCAGCTCCAGTGGTTTCTTAATTATTGCGTAAGAGTGGAAATTAGGATTTTCGGTCATGTAACTTTTTATAGCTATTGCCTGATTTGTAAAGACCAACAATCTTTGGTCTCATTTCATTTGCCGTCTCTTTTCCAAGTTAGCATGAGTGTTACCTCATATTTAGACCCCAGGGGAAAAAGGGATGACAACTTACTTATTCATACACACTCAGATAAAATCTGTATCGGAATATACATATAAGGTCTGTGCCCAGTTCACATCCCACTGCATGCCAGCTGTCACCCGGATTCAACTCACTCCCTGAAACCCAGCCTTCCATTCCACCTGAATGCCACACGGTTCCCGACTCACAATCACCTGAATGCTAAGCACTTGTTGTCACTAACCTGTTCCTTTGTTTGTCACAGTATTTAGTTAATTCCCACTCCCGTCTGATTGTGAGGTATTGTTTTGCGCATTACTAAGCCGTTCGTAGTGTTTATTTTCTCTTCCAGAGAATATTTACCAGTCATAGAATTTATTCATCCTGTGTATGACTGTTCAGCTTGTTCTTGATATTGCCTTAGCTCATTCCTAGTCTGATCCTTCGTAGTAACCTTACCGTGTATTAGACCTTTCTGCCAGTCTGAGTTTTTGACCTTAGCCTACTCCCTTTTACCTTCGCTTGTATTTTTTGGAACTTTTGTTTTTGACCCTAGTATTTTTTCCCTAGTCTGTCTATCAACCACGATTTATTGCCTGCCCCTTCAGCTGTTTGATAAAACCACACTGCACTCCGCAGCTGGAACCGTCAACACCTGCCCTTGTCCGGTATTGTTACAATACATGAATTTAGTTTTCTTTTAAGGTTGTTTAGGGTTACCAATAATTGTGGCATGCATATTTTTGAATAAAATAATTATTTCTTGATGCCTAGGATTATTTCTTTGAACACATCTCACAGAAGTTATGGTTAAAATAATAATGACTTCAGTAAGAGTAAGCAAGCATCTAGTGAAAAGACTACTCAAGTACTGAGTTACTTTATACAATCTGATTTATTGTTGAAATAAGCAGAGCAAAATTAACGTAAATATCCAATTGCCCAAAATATAACATTGTGAATGCTTGTCCGATAGAAATAAAAAAAATATTATTTAGCCATGTGCAATTTCAAATATGGTCTAAATAATATCCCTTTAACTAAAACAATACACGATAATAAATAAAATCTTTACAAAATAACAAATTAAGGCAAATTCAGTCACAAGAAACATTGATAAATCCTTGAAACTTGCTCAATTTACTAGTTTCAAAACATTCTCTTCTGTCACTCTTTTTCATAACATAAAGCTTGAAACCAGTGCCTAGTAAACAGCACTGTGTTTGAACTCTTCAAACATTACTTGCAGTGACAAGTTCTGTGAATGTGAGACTGTGTATATAGATGAGACTGAAGGCGTTTTGCTTAATTTGTTTTGTGTGTGTGTGTGTGTGTTTGTTTGTTTGTGTAAAATAGTGTTGAGAAATACGTTCTGTCCCGAAGAATCACTTAGTGAAATGACTGTTAAACTTCAACAGTAGTTGGCTCTCAAGGTTTTTGCAGCCACCTTTTTATAATCATTGCAGGCTATATCACATTCATTTCTATACTGTTCATCTGGAGGCAGAGAATTAGTTTGATTGTGTGCGTGCATGGTTTTCTATTTAACTTTTTAGTGAGTTGGCTTGAATGAATTTGAATGCATCTTTTGAATGCACCTTCTGTAAAATATCTGTATTTATCTATGTATCTAAAAGCTAATTAAAACAGCCTTTAGCCCATGTAATCTAAATCACTACTATGTCAAACTGTAGAAGTAAAGACATAATGACATAACGTATATACCCTAGCTTGCTTGTACAGTTATGGCATTTATTTGGGGCACTTCTTTTTTTTTATCTTACTAGCTATTGTGGCTAACCTTAGTTAACTAAATAAATAGGCAATTAATAATCATACCTAGCCCTGAAACAGGACCCTCTGGGAGTCTTTCAATTTGGTGGCTAATGACAACAACCAAATATAAAAGCCTCCCGTCAAAGACTACGGTCCTGTAACAGGGCTAACGTTAGCTAATGTGGGGCTGTTACAGAGCCAAAGCAGACCAGACAGCCTCTTTAGCTTAAATCTCTCTGAAAGAATGAAAGAAACAGAACGTGCATTGACGAAAAAATGGGTAAAAATAAAAGTAACGAGTGGAATGTAGCCGGATATAACGGAGTAAAAGTAAAAAATTTTCTTCGCAAATTTACTTGAATAAAAGTGAAAAGTATGTTGCATAAAACTACTCTTACAAGTACGATTAATTCAAAAAGTTAGTTAAATAAATGTAACGGAGTAATTATAACATGTTACTACCCACCACTGATAAGATGAAACTGCAAATTACATCTTTTCAAAGTTTTTTTGTTCATATTAACCACGAGTGTTGTCAAGTCTTCTGATTATTTTTATTCAAATTTTTCAAATAATGGCTTCCTTCAATTTCATTGACGGCCTATTTGGTTCTCATGTTGACAGACACCAATAGTAGACTTCATAGACAAATGCAATGCCTTGAATCAAGACTAGAATTCTCTTATATTTGCACAATGATGTGTTTGAACACACCTAGTCTCACGAGGCCACACCTCCAATCTTATCTGGCCTCCTTGGAGGTCTGGAAACGTACCTATTTATAAAAGTGGCAAGATTTCTATTGGATGTTAGTTTTCAAAACCCTCCACTCACAGGCTTGTTGAAGGCGGGCTTTCACTATTTCTTCAAACGGGACAGAACACACTTCCTGAAAGTTTTCAGTTCCTACCCCGGTTGCAAAATATCAGAAAAGAAGCAAAGATGGAGGAAAAATGTTATTCTATTTTGAAAGAACTGCGCTTTATTCATAACATTGAGTCAATAAAGCCATTACACAACTTCTCTGCTTAAATGCGGTTCTGAAAAATCTTTTGGTACATCTCGGGGTTGAGAATTCCATGCCACCTCTTTTCGTTCAGAGTTTAGAATTAGCTTTTTCCATCACAAAACCGCTAATTCTTTCTCATCCACACTTCTTTTATATTTTAGTAGAAGATTGTGACAGGAGCCACATACCGCTTTAGAAAAAATCATTCAGTGTTACCAGTCCTTTTGTATTTCCTATAGCGAGTGTGTAGTTGTCCGGTCGCAATAATGACTAAAAAGAAAGGAAGGAAAAGGTTATGTTTGTTTCTCAAACACTGATATGGTTCACCACAAACGCGACATACATCCAGAGATTTCGATGGGGTTTTATCTGGTGATTTTGCTGCCATCTTCACTTACTGTAGCTAGCTACTGTTGCACTGAAGGCATTATACTCTTGTATAAGCCCCTCCCAAGCAATGAATTGGATTGAGTTAACATGTTTTGAGACATTACTGAAAATAACGTTTTTCCCACCCCTTTGCAACAAACACCCTATAGGTATCCCCCAGGCCTAGTGACAAGCTAGGCCTGGTTTAAGAGGCTAGAACACACATAACCAGAAAGACCTGTCAAGCCAGTTGTCCCAATACTTTTGATGCCCTGAAATAAGGGATCTATGTATTCAAAGTGTTATAATTTCTAAATCTGTAAACAAACACTCTAAAATCAAAACAAAGCATGTATACTTTGAAGTTATAGTGAGGGTTTTATTTCAAATTGAAACTGATCCGACAACCAAATGAACAAGTTCTAGGCTTATCCGAATAAATTAAATAGAAGTATTCATGCAAGAAGCAAGAAGTAGTAAACTAAGACATCCATAGGTTTTCCTTACATGTCAAATTGGCTGAATGATTTATTTATTTTTTTTTAACGTTTATGTTTCATTAATAAATAGAGCATGGATGTATGGCACGTTTGCAACTATGTTACCATGTCACATCCATCCCTCAGGAATGGTTCCTGGGTAAACCTCTCCATGATGAAGAGTCGACTATCATCCACCACTACGCCTTTGCTGAGAATCCCTCGATCTTCAAATACCCAGACTTCTCTGCTGCTTGGGCCCTCAGTTTTCCACTGGTTGACCGGTCAGATCCTAATCCAAAACCTTTCCTTTAAACTCTTATCTCCTTTCCTTGACATTCTGTGTCTTGTGTTTCAATATTTGTAATGAGCTTAGTTTAACTGGTTTGCCGTATTAGAATCTAAACTGTTTTTTTTCTCAAATTTTCCTCTGTTGTTTTTAAAACAGTGTAAATTGAACACAAACATTGTAAACATTTTTAAAACTGAAAGTTTGATCATATCGGTGGTCAGTCTTTTTAACCACAAATCTGCGTTTGAGTTCAGAAGTGACTAAATTTCTTCAAGCTGATCTCTCAGCAGTAGCCATTTTCTTTACAATTACAGACCTGCATCTTTTTCCCTTTTCTGTCTTAACCTTTCCTTCTTTACCCTAGTCATTTGCATCTAAGTCATTTAGCATCCAGACTGACTTAGATATTTGGAATAGATATTGGATTTTAATGCTGTCTTACCTAAGGAAGTAAAAGTATCTTGTTTTTCCCCCCAAGTGGTCTTTGGAAAATAACCAGAATAATAACCACATCTCAGCAATAATGTGGACTGGAACTTTTATTATACTGTTTATTTTAATACCATAGAAATGATAATACCATAGTTAATTCCTAGTAAACATCTGTGAATTTTAATGGACAGTCATTTTATATTCTAGGTTGGCAAACAAAGTGAAAGATGACCCACTGAAGTCTGACTTCACAATTGACCTAAAGCACGAGGTAAGAAATATATCGCTTTATTTTTGGAGGTTCTAATGGTTTTTATGGGATTTGTCTAAACCAATGGGACCCAATTTTGATCCTTACGTACACCCACAAGTACACATTTTTATTTAAGCCCCTGCCAAACAGAGCTGATTTCTTTTGAGATATGGCCTACAGTTTCATTGAATGGGGACCAGATCATGTTAGTGACACTGCATATGTCTCAATATATGTAAACAATAAACAACAACAAACAACAGCCCAAAGGGTGTGCATACTTTTTCACATGACTGCAGAAAATCTTATTCTGTCCTTGAGTATGCCAATTCATTCAGTATGACCCTAACTGTGTTCTGGGTAGTCATAATGGCAGCTCTTTATGCTTTCAGATCAGGATGATTAAATGCTAAATCTTGTTGTGCAAAATGGCAAATATGCTCTTTTACAATGAAGTGGAGTTCGTCAAAGTTTCCAAATAATAATTATTTTGTTCAGACAGGCAAGCATATGCTACTTTGTAGCTATTAACTACATGTTTTACTTCAAGTAGCTGAGCTATAATGATACCATAAATTATGAGGGAAGTGCATTGTACACTGCCGTATACAGTTGCGAGAAAATCTTTGAACTGTGCTGTATTACATGCACACCTACATAAATAGCTCCTGAAGTATAGTCTGAAAGAGTGGAGAGCAAAAGCAGCGTGAAATGTCGAATATGGCAAAAGCTGTTTTCATCTTTTTTTATGATCAACCTTCGAATGAATAATGGTGTTCGAGTTCAGAAAGTTGTTTGCAAACTAATAATGAGAGAGAGCAAACAATTGCAAGACTGTTAATTGCCAAAAAGATATTCTAACATATTCTAATTTGATAGTTTTCTGAGTTAGAAAACTTTAGCCAAAAGTCAGAATTCAGTGCATGCAAACTCAAAAGCTTAACCATAGGTTTCTGTAAAAACACTTGTTGAACTTTAATGAATTTTATATAATAGTAGTAAATGTAGGGTATATTCTGTCACTTTGGTGATTTATGACCCCGGTGGGCGGGGCTTCTGGTTTAATTTGACAAGTGGGCGGGACATCCGGCTTGGTAAGTGGGACTTCCGGTGTGATGTATGGACTTCCTTATGACGTATGTTAGGGCGGGACTTCCGGAATGACGTATGCATGTCCGATGACCTAGTAATTTATGATTGCATTGTTGTATTCATGTTTGATGTTTTACAATGATTGATAAACACCCCAGACAAGTGCTATAACAGTAGTGAGAAGTTTGATGTTTAACAAATGGGTCTTAGGGTTCCGGAATCTTAAATTCCCAGGCAATTAATAGGCGTTATATCAGCGGCAAGATGTTTGATGTTCAAAAAAAGGGCGCCAGGGTTCAGCAATGCTAAACCCCCCGGCATTTTATGTTCTGATAAGTGCTACAACAGATGTCTTAGAACCGGTGGGTGTTAACCTTTTTGTTTTGAGGCGATAGGTGATTGGCATGGTTTGTGTATTTAAACTACGCAGATCCTAGTGTTGGTCATTCAGACTTGCCTGAGTAAACTTATGTACACACTACAAACCATGGTGGATTGTGCAGAGAACAACCTTTTGGGTGAAACACCATTGAAAGCTAACAGCTTAACCGCTGCTCAGCAAGTCGGCAAGAGATTACAAATGGACGGTAAAGACGCGATCAACATGCCAGCCCCAAAGAAACGGATGCAGAGCTTACCCTGAATTCATCAACTACACCAGGATATGTTAGCACAGGAATGAAAGTTGAAAAACGGGCGAATTGGTGGATACATTTTCAACCCTGAGATACCGGAGGTTGCATTTTATGGATTACCCGAAGGCCAAGAGTTTAAGGCTGGTGTGACTCATCAAATGGTCTTTAATGCCAGTTTATGGATCACCTTTCGAAAATTGTTTTATTTGGGGCCAAAACACACATAATACGGTAGATGTACTGTTTAAAGTAATCGAGGGAATGAAACAGTATGACACTGTTAGATTGGAACTATTTCCTGACAATGTCGGTGTTTTATAGTGTGACTGCGACTGTGCACTGTTCGACTGATATACAACCCTGAAGCCCCGCCTTCAACAGCATAAAAACAGACTAACTGCCTGTGACTATCAAGCATTCGGCAGAGTTTACGAAACATGTCTCAAGAATACAACCAAGCGGAGTTTGAAGAACCCAAGGCTGAGGACTGGCTGTGTGACGCCTTGGATGACAACGCTGAACCCTGCTATGGTACCCCAGACTCTGAAAGCTCAATTCCACCGCTATAACCACAAAGAAACTACTATTGGCTTGACCGGCTTGGCGCTCAGCGAGGACCTCTTAATAAATCATACCTTTCAAATGCTGACAAGAGTTATCACAAAATGGACAAACGCAAATTTTAAAAATCATCAAAGCAATGTTAGGTATGATCCTGGAACAAGTTGTTACGGCCATTCTCCACAAAGCATGCATCGGATGTAAAGTGGAACACCCGAGACAGAGGAGACATTCATGTCTCGACCCACCTGATTATTTTTTTGAGACCCATTATGATGACATCGTGGGGACAGTTTTGACACCATGACTGAAACATGCTGGTCAAGGCTTTGAATGCATCAGGTTTTCAAGCACCGCTGACCGATGTTCACGTGGCAGCTAAGAACTTTCTGCTTGAGCTCAAGTCAGAGCCGAACATCACACAGAGACTGAGTGAGAATAGGGATGAATACATGGCGCAGTATTGTCTTGGTGCGACGAAAGCAAAGAAACTGCTGTCAAAGATGGGTTTACATGTATCTAAACATATTCTACGTGGCTTTAACGATTAAACAGTTAATGCACAAAGCTATCAAGAGTGGATTTGATGGTTGTAGACTTTTTAATAACCAAGACCATGTCAGTATAAAGCGTTTTAATAATCTGAACAAGCATATGGAAACCGGAACACATCTGATGATTGGCCGCAATTGGTGTCAAACGGTGTGGAAACAAATGCTCTAAACAACTTCATGTATAAACTTCTAACATTTTCAAATGCTGACAACAAAGACTTTAAAATTGGGCACCTGTTATGTGTGTTTATGTATGTAACAGATGTTTGTGTGATAAAATTGCTGGATAATGAAGCTGTGGATATATATTGTATTTCTAAAATGTTTACAGATTTTCTAATCAGCAGAAATCTGAATGTTTGTGTAACTTTTCTGAAATTCTTGGATGACGTGTAATTCCAAACAAAACCAAATAAAATGACGTTAAACATGTATTACTTCTCATTATTGACCGAATGCTCTATGATGTCTGAACAGGTTATGAAAAGTATTTACTACGACCTGGCAAACCCTGGTGCATATGTGGGTAGATGTGAGGTCCGGGATGTGCCCTGTTTCCCTTCGTTGACTTGAATGTAGCCTGCCTGTGAAATGCGGGAAGTGACCTGTTTCCTTTGTTGCCTTGAATGTTGCCTACCCAATCCCCATTATTGTTTGCACCTGTGTCTCGTTCAACCCCTATATAAGTGCTGTGTTTGCTGCCAGTCTTTGTGAGGTATTGTTTGTGTA
>JACXGI010005611.1:40000-46088 GCA_016801175.1 Esox masquinongy | reverse complement strand
GTTCCTCATCACTGTCTGTCGTTCCTCATTACTGTCTGTTGTTCCTCATCACTGTCTGTTGTTCCTCATCACTGTCTCTTGTTCCTCATCATTGTCTGTCGTTCCTCATCACTGTCTGTTGTTCCTCATCACTGTCTGTTGTTCCTCATCACTGTCTCTTGTTCCTCATCACTGTTTGTTGTTCCTCATCACTGTCTGTTGTTCCTCTTCACTGTCTGTCTTTCCTCATCACTGTCTGGCATTCCTCATCACTGTCTCTTGTTCCTCATCATTGTCTGTCGTTCCTCATCACTGTCTGTTGTTCCTCATCACTGTCTGTTGTTCCTTATCACTGTCTGTCGTTCCTCATCACTGTCTGTCGTTCCTCATCACTGTCTGTTGTTCCTCATCACTGTTGTTGTTCCTCATCATTGTCTGTCGTTCCTCATCACTGTCTGTTGTTCCTCATCACTGTCTGTCGTTCCTCATCACTGTCTGTTGTTCCTCAGCATGGGACATGTTCTCCTAGGCATGACAGAGGTGTTGGGTTCTGTAAGGTCAGTTTCACAATGGACACTACATCCCCTCGTCATGAAAAATACTGTGCTCTCTGCACGACTTAAGTTTTCAGGAAGTTCACGAAGAAATCATTTCTTTTTCCCCCTTATGTTTTTCTCTACTGAAAAATTGACACATTGTTGGTAAGGATATAATTCATGCACATTTTACCCGACATTCATATTTATTTTTTAAATGGGCTGTAGTCAGCGCAATGCAAATAAATTTTAGTTGTTAGGCTGCATTACGTCCGTTATGCTAATGTTGCAACCTACACGATTAGTAGCAATTTTAATCACTCATTACGCTGCTACATCTGTAATGTTGTCATGTCAACTGAGCATATGTGCAGCCTGTGCATAGCTAACAGAGCTTGGGGAAATCCAGGTGTCATAGATTTTTCCAGTAAAGTGCTGTTTTCAGGTTTTTCTATCCCCTCTCTTGTCTCTTTCGATATATTTCGAAAGGCCTTATAACACAGGTGTTCATTCTCCTGATTGTCCAGCACTGTGCCGACCCCTGAAACACCTGGCTTTTGCTGCAGCTGTGCTGAACCATGATTCATGGGGTTAACCAGAGAGAAGCTCGTCCAACCACTTCCAGACACTCATCCCCAGCTGAGTATAGGTCAGTGTCAGATACAGTAGCATATCTTACAGGTCCGTAGGTATGATCATTTATGAACCAGGCCCTGGCTCGTGATGTCTTCCAAGCATTCATGAAGTCACTCTTGGATTTTTGATTAGTGCTTGATATAAAAACTTCAATGAACAAGAAAAGGAACCAGGCAAGCCTAGTTCTGCCGGCCCGCGATTAGAAGGGATGAACGTTGCTGGATTCGATCCATGGTTTACTGTGACAGACTGTGTCTATAGCCACTACGCTATTTAAAAAGCAGGTGTGAGTGCACGTGATAAGTGTGGGTGCACGTGATAAGATGTGGTGTCTGTTTACTTCTCGCATTGTCAAACCAATTAGTTGAAACTCCACAGCTGTTGAAACTAGTTCCCTACATTAGTTAACAGCCAAACCAACAACCGGTATAACAGGGTCGCTACACTACATTCAACATGTTAAATTAGAAAGAGATTACTGTAGATGGCTAGCTAATAACTATACAGCACCTAAAATGAAAACATTGACTCCAGTCACTCCATGGCTGGTTCGTTTCTTTACAAAGCAATGACAGTTGAACAGCCAACCACTACGCTATGTAAGTCGAGAGCAATATCCTTGTTGGTACTGTTTGTCCATTGCAATATCAACAGTTTTACTTTAGGCTTACTATAATGTAGCTACTGAAGCTTGTAGCCAGAGAAGCTCTAATCCATCATGAACAAATCCTAATGCCTAACTTGTGTGGTCCGTGGCAAGGATTGAACCCCGGTTGTCTGTATGACAGTCTGTGTTTCTAACCACTACACTATTTAACAATGGTCAGTCAGTCAGGCACTCACTCACACACTCACAACTCACTCACTCACTCAGTAAGAGACATTTGCTCTTCTTGGCCGGCTCCACTTATGTGGTCATGCAAAAAGTTTCTTCTTATATATTCGTATTCGCCTTGACGACAAGTTATCGTTTAAAAAACATTATTCAATTAGTAAAGTTACTGAAAATCAAGTATATCTTTGATTAAGGGCATACAATCTACAATGAACTCCTAAAGTATTTGGACAGTAACAATTTCTATGTTTTAACGGATCATTTTATTTTGGATTTATCTACCTCATCATGGCCGGCTTGACTTGACACCAGCAACTGACTCAACATGCCAAACCTCGAATCAAGACGAGACATTGACCGCTCTGTTGAGCACTAACAATGAAAACAAGCACATCTGGCTAATAAGAGCCAGCTGTGAAGCCAATTGTACAAATTATTTTAGTCAATGTACATAATGTGCTGTAATTTCTGAATGGTTCATCCGATTTGGATGAGAATACCGTTGAGATGAGCATTATCTTCTCTTTATTTACAAAGCAGCCAGAAACATCCAGTGTATCAAAGCTAAAACAATTAGTTTTAGTAGAACAACACATGATTGGTTAAAACTTGATTTACCAAGGGTAGTTTCTGAAATTGACAAACCCACCTTCTCTTTTCTTCCAAAACAATGTGGAATAGGATGCAAAATTACCTCCAGCTTGAATGCCTCGCATTGTTGAATGAATGTGGGGCACTACTGGACATTTGGGAAAAAACGGGCCTATTTGTGATGGATGGTTATGTGTTTGTTTTTATTTTTTTAATTGCCGCTAAATTTATATTATATTTTTAGAACTTCTATCCTATATAAATCATTCTTGTTTCATCATGTGCACTGTGTACAAGCAGTTCTTGAGTAAAATAACTTTTTCTAAACATTAAATGAAGGTAAATACAACAATACATAATTAAAAATAGATAGATTTAAGTTGGGGACACACATGCTTACCAATGCCCGCTTTAATGTTGCTTTGCACAGTCTCGGTTTTCATCATGTTGCTCTTCTGGGAGAATTATTTCAGTAATGATTCATGAGCGCAGCATGCTACTATGGAAACCTATGTCTCTGGGGTGTTGCTGTCATAGACTGTATCCTCATGTGAGGTAACACGTTGCTATGTTAAATCTATCCTTGCACCCATGTTTCTTCTCCAGTTCCGGTTAAGTTCTCCAGTCCCCCCATAATAAAACAAGTGGCAGGGCGTTACGGAGGGAACGATCAATTAGGGGATTGTGGAGTCGGCTGAAGATGCAGCTTATTTGTCCTGCGCGTGTTGTCATTCTAATAACTGCCTTGTTTGTTACGGTCGGTACTTCGGCATTCAAAGCACTGGAGGCCAAGTGTTTCAGGACTGGATCAGGGGAATGCTTCTTCATGCACATTTTGGCCTCAAATGTTTTCCCGCCAAGTTGGGTTTTCCAGATTCTGGTAGAATTCACAGATTTCCTTCCTGGGTTGAGTCCCAAAACAATGTATTGGCTACACAATGTCAAAGAAATTGGGGTGAGGGTGTAGCGTGAGGCGTAAACACCGGCCTCATTTGGGCCCAGTGCTTCGAGAATAAATGTTAGTCACTCAACTAATTTGTTGTCGGTCGAGCACTTTCAATTCCAAAAGCAGCAACGGGAGCTTCAGAGCAGTCAGGGCAGGGCTTCCAATCCAGTGCGATCTACTACTAACCTCTATTCACTTGTCTGTTAATTGACATTACATACAATAGGGCCACGGTTCGTTGAGTTCGTTCTCAGCATTTGAGGAATTTTCCAGGCTAAGAATGCACAGCATGTCTCTCGGAAGGACTGAAGCACTGAAGACAGGGTCTTTTGTCTCCAATGACGTGGCACGCCTTTTTTTACCTAAGCAACGACCACGAAGCACGAAGAAAGCTTCTGAGCGTTGGAAAACCCGTTCACTTACGCATTCACTGAAACCAACATGCTATTTTGGGGGGATTTAAAATGTCTGACTGGCGATACAACTAATTGTTTTCCATAGCACTGCGAATGTCCAACTGTGAAATGAATAATATCTCTTCTCTATTATAAATAATTATCTGAATAGCTTCCCATAGCCAGCTGGTTGATGCCATATGTGAAGGGTACTGGATGGCTGTTGTGCGAGTTAGCACCAGTAGAGATACATGGTGGCTGCCCTCCGCAACAACTTTGCGATCGTTTGAGCGGATCCGAGATGTGCTCACTCCGTAGCCCCATCAGCAACATTTCGAGCTACCTGTGGAGTGAGCCTAACCCTGTTACACTGACCCTTTCTAAACTAGCTAAACAGCGAGCTACCCCAACTGTTGAGCATGGCTGAACGTATACCCAGGGTCCCACGGCACCACGTAACCTGTTCTAAATGCAAAAGGTACCAATTGTACGGGTTAGAAATCCATCTGGTTGTAAGAAGAATACATCATTATATTCAATTATTATATTTTGAGCCATCAAAAGCTGCACTAAAGTTAACACCTTACAATGAGAGCTTGTTCTTCCTTTACCCCTTCGTGAGGGTGGGACTGAAGCGGTTGCCAGGAACGCGACGTGAGAACGTTTGAACCTGTCTTCCCCCATTACGTTTCACCGCTTTATCTCGCACTCTGGCCAATGCATTAAAAATCTATACTTATTCAATTTATTAAAGACTGAACTACCCACACTCCCTATTGTTAAGCTAACTACGTTGCACAAGCTGTCTTCATGCTGGTGTCACAGGGTTTTATTCTGTTAGGTGAATTTCTCCACTCATTCCACTACTTCCATTATTCTCACCTGGTTTATGTATTCTGTTGCTATGGCTTCACTCTCAAGCATTCAAATCAGGAACCCAGGAGCTGTATCATAACATCGCTCACTCTCACTCAACACTGTTATGCCTTTTAATTACCCTCATAAACCTGCTCTTATGTCGCTCTCTCCTACCCACGTTCAATTCTGTTTCACTCCTCTCTGCAAGAGAGCCATTAGCGGTTTGATAGCTTATCCTCATTGCAATAGAACCTAGCACACCAACATTTTCCCAGATATATTCTTAGATAGGAAAGTATTACGCTCCTCATGCACTATTTGGGACATTACTTATCACGGTTTGTTTCATAAACATTGTAAACTGGGTGCTTCGAATCATGAATGCTGATTGGCTGATAGCTGTGGTGTATGAAACCATATTCAACGTTTATGACATCAAACCACTTTTTACTGCTCTAATTACATTTGTAACCAGTTGATAATAGCTCTAGTGCTGGGTTTGTGGTATAATGTCAAGGTATGCCCAGGTACTCCATGACGCGATGTAGCTACGAACAGCTATTAGCCGTGGTATATTGGCAATATACCACACCCCCTTATGCCTAATATCTTAATTAAACATTTTGTCGATGCATCTATTGGATTCTCCGTACAAGCAAAAAGTGTAAAGTCTAACACTTCAGGTAATGTTTGATTAATCCAGGGGTTATTCTAAGTATCTCTCTTTCTTGGACTCAAGCGAGGCTCTTGCCTTCATCATACATTAGGCCAAATCAATCCGTCATCCTGTAAATGGACTCCTGATCATGGCCATTCCCAGCTACATTACTGAAAGAGTATCCTCCCACGGTAGAGGCGCTTACCACTGCTGCAGATGCTGGCCCACATGGCATCAGTGCCCACTTGCCACAGTGTCTTCCCAGTCTGCATCAGCAGTATTGGGTGAAACGCTCTGCTCATCTCATCCTCAGTCGGACAAACATTTTCACAAATGTGTCAGTTCATTGTAAAGGAACCGTAGTTCCGTTTTTCACAAAGCACCTTTCAACTTATTTTTTTTCTGCGCTCATAAACATAAGAATTCTACATAAACTGATTTATTGAACCTTTACTTTAGCAGGGGAGGTCATGCTGAGACCAGTGGTCTCTTTTGCGGATGAGCACTGCATTGACACAAGTTGTAAACAGTGATGTTTCACTGCATTCCAGCTTCCTGGTGAGTAACTTCATATAACTGTTGGTTCTCGACGCCAGTTGTCCCCCACAAGGCTGGCTACCTGCCATCTCATCATTTGGCTCAGGGGATCGTTCC
>JACXGI010005611.1:0-37500 GCA_016801175.1 Esox masquinongy | reverse complement strand
AAGTGTTTAATGGCTCACTCTCTGACATCAGCACACTCTCAGCTACACTTAGAAAGACATCACAACAGCTTTCATAGACCCTGAAATTACTGTTATATGTGTAAACAATGATTTCAGATCTATTTTATGTTTTGTTTCCAGCATAGATTTTGTTGGTTCCAATACTAACTTTACAACAAATTTAAGATCAAACATGATAAAAAAACTTATTATTATTATTTTTTTTTTTACTGTTTTCTAAATTAATCCGAGGGCTGCAAAAAGAGGGGGTGGGGGCCGCATGCGGCCCGCTGGCCGCCAGTTGCCCATCCCTGATTTAAACCGATAACCGGTGTTTGGAGGGTGTTAGAAGATTAACCAAAATGTAACTATCATTGTGGAGAGAAAGTCTTGCAATTTATAACCATAAGAGAGGTACTCTGAAACACTCTGGAATATGAATATTATTTCAATGAAAGAGAGGTACTCTGAAAGTGACTCTTGAATATGAATATTGTTTTTTTTCTTCGTTAAAACAACTGCGGGGGTTTCAGTCGATGTAAAAGGACTTTTAATGTATGCAAAAGGGGTTGTCGGTGCGTACGAAATGCTGCATTTCCCATATATTGATTGATAAAGAGGCAGGATGTATAATATTTTTATTCCACCTCCTTTCCTCCTCCTTTTTTGAATGCATTATTTAGACAGATTAGAAACACCCAGGCATTCAAAACAGGCCGTCATTACAGTGAACGATTCTTTTTGCAAAACATCAAAACTGCATCGCTATTGTAAGCTCTTTGCTTCCGGTAAAATACTTATTAATCTAGACCTACGTAATTAATATGCAAGACAGACTCGGCTTTGATCTAACTTTAGGCTACCGAACGAGCACCTTTGTGTAAGGCGATAATCTTCTGCTCGGGATAATTCTCACAATGGAAAATGATGAGAGCGGGGTATTCTATAGGCATGTGCGACATATCTTGATGAGTGTGATTTTAATGAGCTTATTGGTGCTCAAGTGTCTGGGTAGAATTCTGTGATTATAAAACCAGGGTCACTCACTATATGCCTGCCTCCTTCAAAGAACCCGTCCTCCACGCTGTCTTTCACAGGGACACGCTCACCGGCCACGCACACGCACGTGCATGGATATGAGTTGCATCTTTTTCAAAACAGCTCTGTGTATTTCACACACTCATTCATACGTAACAGGTCGCACACACACACACACACACACACACACACATACATACATACATACATAATGTGTTACAGCTGCTTCTGTTTATTATAAATCCTCTGCTACCACTTTTATGTAAATAAATCTAATTTACCTCATACCACTGCACAGCAGCCCAGCCCTAGCGCTTCCGGTAAATAGCAGCCATAATATTATTTAGTATATCCTTTTGTATTCATTCCTTGTTATTTTTTTAAATGTGACTGCGTATACAGTGAATATCAAAATAACATATACAGCAAATAAATATGGTAATTTGCCCTCACCTCACATCAACTGAAGTGGATCTGATCAGCCCTAAATTAAATTGTCTGTTCCTGTAGGATTACCTTGAAGGTTCCTTGGTTGCATACAGCAGAGATAGACCACAAGCAGGTTAACCAATGGTCTACGGGATCTTGAAAGGTTTTATATGACTATGAAAAAGAGTGAAAAAGAAAGGGATGTAGTGCAATTGAATTAAGGGTCCTTCAGTTTTTGTTTTTATAATAGCTGCTCGCAGATACATGTAGTTTTTAACCTGTTGAAAGGTACAGATCAGAAGAGGTATATATTATTTATTTCTAAAACATTACATGTATCATGGAACACTGTGGAGACCATCATTAGGAAGTGCAGGCAAGATGGCACCACCAGGACATTGCTAAGATCAGAACATCTTCAAAATGTATGATACGGCAAAGAGAAAGCTCAACATGGAACCTGCCAAGAGGACGACGGCAGCTTTAAAGCAGCTTCACAAATTTTTCTCACGAACTGGGCACTCCCTGCATATTACAACTAGTGCTTGAATTTCCCACAAGCATGAGCTGTGAGGTAGGTGGCAAAACTGAAGATTTCCTCACAACAGAGAAGAAGCTTAAGTATGTTTTGCACAAACAAACATTAAAGTTTAGCCTTAAGTCATGTGGGAAATTGGTCTGACGACACCAAGATTCCAAAAGAAGAGGTTGAGATTCCAAAATACATGTTTGGCGCAAAAGATGGCAAGAGAGAAGCCATTTCTTGCAAAAATAAACATCCAACCTTGTATCAATTTAGCAAAAAGACACATTCAGTCTCCTAAAACCATGTGGAAATATGTGTTATGGTCTGACAATACCAAGGTAGAATATTTTGGCATTGATTCCAGGCATGTTTGGGTCCAATCCATCTTGGCTCCACTCAAGGTACCTACCTGTAGTACCTACTGTTAAGTAGGATGGCAGCAGCATCATGCTGTGGGGCTGCTTATGTTCAAGATTGTAGTAAACCATGGACAATCTCCAGGCTACAAGTCCATGTCCAGAGACCTTGACGTTCCTGTGTCAAACGTACATAATGTTGTCAAGAGGTTTAAGGCACATGCCACTGTGTCCAACCTCCCCAGATGTAGCCCCAAGACAAAACTTGATGAATAATTGCAGCAAAGGATTGTTTGGTTGGTGGAGGAAGCACCTCAATCAACTGCCACACAGATTCAAGCTGGTGTTACGGTCGGATGATCTTTTAGCCTTAATTCCAAAAAAACGTTTGGCACAAACGCAACACGGATCATCACTCTAAGTACGCAGTACCCACTGTCAAGCATGGTGGCGGTAGCATCATGCTGTGGGGCTTGATTTCAGCCTTTACATCAACAGAAGTTGCATTTTCAAAAGGGGTGTGTAGACCTCTGATATCCACAGTACATGTTGTGTTACAGGGTTATCTTCCATCTGTTTTATCTATTTTATTTACAATAATTCTTAGTTGTGTACCAAACGCCAGGCCTGATATCGACATGTGCCTAACGCATAGGAGGCTTGGTTTTCAAACGTTTGTGGACATCAGGCCGCAGCTAGCTCAGACAGCCACTCAGGGATCCCCTTTGACTCTTCTCATGTTCATCAGACCCAAAGTCTCACAGACCCCAAAGAGGGAGAGCATCCTTTGTGCATATTCCCCAAACAATGCCAAGTTGGTTTCGCTGTCCTTGAAGTCCTTGAAGCATATCACATTTCTCCCTAAGGATGCTTAAGAGTGGTCCACCTGTCTCAGGCTTGGAAAGCGCCCTAGATTAGAGATCGGCACAGGCATGAATTTTAAGACAGAGCCCTACGTACTGTAAGCCAGTAGCGCCTAGGTACTGCCCTACCTGGGCCCGATTGCTTCAGTCAGATGTAAGACCCGGTAAAACCTAAAACCCGAATAACAAAATGCTTGTGCTATAATCCTGTGCTGCCTCTAGCAGGAGACTTTAAATTAATATCAACAACCACACAGAAAGTAAAACAACCACAACAGACATCCACCAACAACCTCAGAGGGACCCTAAAGCAATGCAATAATACACAAGTACCCCGCGACAACTCGACACCCATGCCCCTTGACAGCATAAGCACAGGGACAGTTAAGCTACAGTTGCATCCAAGGGAGAACCCACAGGTCCCATTGAACAGAACACTACAACAGAGCTCCAGAAAATTCTGCTGGGCCCCACGAGCTCACAGCTACAGAGCATTGCTGATATGCCACACCTGCAAACTCTGCAGCATTTGAACTTAATGAGGTAGGACACCTTGGGAACATCATCTGCAGTCAAGTGTTGCATTCATTTTGATTTATTCATTTTTATTTTTTATTATTTACTCATGTCTAGTCCAGCTAGAATAACATATATTAATGGCTCAAACATTATTCATGTACACATTCACAGCATGCTACTAGGAAGAGACATGCTCAGAATAGGGATAGAAGCTCATAAGCCTTACATATGAAATATTTCAGAAACATGGTTGAGAAGGAATTTCCGAGACATGCTTGAATAGTACCATTTCAGAGACATGCTTGAATTGTACCACTTCGGAGACATGCTTGAATATAAACATTTCTGACAATAAGTTAAAAATACAGGGTTACATATTGATAGGCACTTAAAGTTTGGGAGTAGCAAACTATGACGTCAATTAATTACTATTAATTATTGTACCTTGTCTGGTTAGATTTTGAAGGTTAAATTGTTAAAATAACTTTGAGAACAAAGTTATTGATGATTGGTAAAACATTTATGGCCCACCCAGTTCCCCAAATTCCATAAAGAATATTGTCACTATTCCTAATTCAGAGCAATTCATTAATTAAAGAACCAGCCAGAGTTAATCCATAAACTTGTAATGGGGTCGTTGCACAGGGAAAGCGAGAGAGACAGAGAGAAAGAAAGAATATTGGAGGAACCTAGAGTGGAGCCCATAAGCAAGCTGGTTTCACAAACACATACAGAGACCAAGGATAACAACACCAAAGCACTGTGATGGACCCAAAATTATGACAATTCTTGACTATGTACAGGCTCAGTGAGCAAGACGATTCCACGAAATCAGGTGGAAACCAAGCTGCACTTCCTAACCTCTTGCCAAGTGTATAATACCACTAGAGACACATATCACTCAAATCATACCAACAAATAATTTTTGCAAATTAATCATTGAGAAACTCCCGTATCTGTTATGTGAAATACCGAATTGTGCAAATGCAGCAGTAAGATTTGTGACCCATTGCCATAACAAAAGGGCAATCAGTGGAGCACATTGTAAAAATAAATATATTTATCTTTTTTCTTTTCTCTTGTCATGCACACTTAAACTACTTGCATATTGTTACAACACTGTAATAGCTAATAATATGAAATGTAAAATGCCTTTATCCATTCAAAAATTTTGTCTGCGTAGTGTTTCTATTTCTAACACACTTCTTTCACCTTTGTTATTAATCATTTTGCATGTAATCTTTCTTACATTGCTTTGCATTTGCAATGCAATCAATTGTTTCTCACTCAAATCAAACTCTAAACTGAAATTGGACAGAGGGAGAGGGAGAGACAGAGAGAGAAACACAAAGTCAACTGGCAGGAAGGGAAGACAGATTATTAATATTCATATGCATTGAATATATATTTAGGTAAAACTGTACTGATGACAGAAATGCTGTTTGAAAGACTTTCATCAGGCCCCACATAAGGAATCCCACAGCCTGTTAATATTCTTGTTAAATGGGCCCACCTCCCTGCGTGAAATGGGGGCCCCCTCCCTGCCGTATCACAATTGATCCCAGTGTTCCTGGCTGTCCGCCCTGCCGACGGGCCTGACTTGATGCTGTCATTTGGTGGATCAGACGTTCTCCACCCTGAGGCTGCAAATGAAGATGATTGAGGCAGCCTGTGATGTCCACGAATAAGGTCCAATTGGTGAGACATTTTCTATCCATAAATACTTCCGTTACCTTCCAGTAAAGCTTTGATTTCATCACACGGCTGAAAGAAATGCTTGGGGACATTTCCCTCAACTCAGTCCCCTTGGTGCAGCCAATCGCTGTACTCTGCTTCCAGCTCATACACCGTTTAGGAACTATATTGTTCCCATGGGCGAGACTGGATGTAGTGGACAGGTGTTCATTTATGTTATAAAACGTCAGATGCACTGATTCATTTGGAGCCACGCCTCTCACTATTTTGAGAACAATCCGGTAAGGTAACAAATATCAAATCACCAAGCAATGATACCCCCATAAAGTGATACAGTCACCCCACAGAGGCTGAATTCAAATGTTTGTTGTGCTAGGATAAACCATGTGCTACGTGCCATAGCCAGGGGACAAGGTTAAGAGTGGGTAGACATCTAGGTTATACTGACATCTCTATACCTTGGCGTATTACCCATGACATCCACCATGTCAAATACACCCGCTGTAAAACAGAAGTCACTGAAAAACTGAATTGTGACAATTACTTTTTGTTTAACCCTAATCCTTAACTAAAGATCTCTTAAAGATTTCATTTTTGTAAAGTAGAATTCTTCTCAGTAATTTATCCTGTTCAGTTACTGAGGGAAATAAGTAAGTACATACATAAATCATGTTTTTACAGCCAGATCCATTATACATTGCACAAAAGACTTTACGCATTCAGTCAGTAGTGAACTTGCAACATCCAAGGGATTTGAAATAGCAAAGTCGTTGTTTGGGATTTTGCCAATTAAGCCCTTTATCTTCTTCCCCAGAGTCAGATAAACTTTTGGAGAAACATTTATTTCTCTGCATCCAGAATGAGGGAAGTTAGACGTTGCTCTGCTAGCCAAAGCTAACCAGCCTTAGCGCAACATCTACAAGCCAATAGTTGTTTCAATGGACTTGCGCTAATGCTAGTTAGCAACTGTGTAAAAGCTAGATAGCAACGGTCCCTCAAACTACATGTTTACACAAAAAAATTATTTCAGAGAGTTTATAAACATGATGAGACAATCAGGACACACGTCCTCCTAAACACATCCTGCCAAGATTTCATGATCTGTATTGCACCGCTTGCTCAACCTGGAGGTTTTCGCTAAAGCACAGGCGGAGAGGGCCTTCTCTGGCCAACAACTGCAAATGAGCATGCCGGGTTCCCGACTACCCACAAAGAGTAAGAATCAAGTGAAGCGACCCTGTCGGCTGTGCCTACCATCTGGGGCAGGTGACGCTGAGCGAATTCCCACCGCCCTCCGCGCGACTTCCGGAAAATGTAGGTATGCCGAGATTCAAACTGCCTGATTGAAATGCAGCAGCTGCACCGTGGAGGGGTGACTTAGACCACTGCATCGTTCAGGACCCCTTCTAAACAGGTCTTCTTTTTTTTTACATTAAGCCTTACATCCTCAGGGAGAATACATTAATCAACATTCTACAACAATAGCCTACAGCACTTCCCATGTTATGGATATTAGAGACGTTTACTGATCTGTTGTGTATAATCAGGAGCAACCAGTCATTGCTCTTGAAGCATTTATGAAATTGCTTCTTCCAGTTACCGATAATCCATTAAGAAACTGACTGTGAGAACTGCCAAATCCCTGTGGATAGACGAGGAGCTGAAAACATTTATGGAACAGAGGGATAGCACTTAATGAATAGCAAATAAGTCTGATGCTGAAAGATACACTTGACTGAGAAATCACCGAACTAGACAAAAAGAAGAATAAACTGTACTACTGTATGAAACAAAGATGAATACGGAATGATGGAACAAGCTCTGGAGTACCTTAAATTTTAGGCTAAAATGCCAACTCAGCTCCATCCTTCATTGAGGCAGGTGGCTCGTTCATAACAAAACCATTTGATATTGCCAACCACTTTAATTACATTTTTTGTTGACAAAATCTGTATGACATGCCAACAAAAATAGCTGAGTCTTCACTTTCATGCATAATAGGCCAGATAATGAAGGATAAGCACTGTAGTTTTGACATTTTTTTTTTAGCGTGGGAGAGGTTAGAGAAAGATTATTACTGTCGATCAATAAAGACAAACCACTTGGTACAGACAATCTGGACAGTATATTACTGGGGATGGTGGTGGAATACATTCTGACTCCCCTTTGCCACTTCTTCAATTTAAGCCTTGAAGACACTTGGGCCTGGAAGCGAGCAATGTCATTTCAGTGCCCAAGAACAGCAAACGCATGCTTTTCTGGTTCAAACAGCTGACTAATCAGCCTGCAACCCGTGCTTCGCATTCTTTTGGAAAAAATGGTGCTTAACCAAACACAACGCTGTTTCACATGAAAACAAATTAACAAAAGACTTTCAGCATGCTTGACCTTGTGTAGGGAAGGGCGCTCAAAATGCTCAGCCATGACACAAATGGCTGACAATTGACGGAAAGAAATTGGTGAGAAGATTGCCTGAGCTCTTTTGTTGGACTTCAGTGAATCTTTTTCATGTCATTGGTCATAACCATTTTCTGAAATAATGTGTAGTACATGTTAAGGCACTCACAGAAAATGTGTGATAGCCGCTATGGCACATCCATTTTCAATCAGTGTGGAATTCAATCTGGGCAGTGCAGTCAGTAGTCGTGAAGGCCAGCTATATTTCTGAAGCAGAGATGTTGTTATAACCTGTGTGGTGATATGTCACCATATAGTCCTAAATACTAGAACCAGCAAAACATTTCTTTTAATAAAAAATTGGCCAAACTTTATGAACTGACATCCTTGGCCATACCATGGATTAAGAGTTACCTATCTAATAAAAGTTTCTACCTCTCTGAGGCAAAGTTAAATTGGTGTACAGCACAGTTAAATTTGGTGGAATGCAGGGCAATTGATTTGGGCCAATGTTATTATTAGCTTTTTTTTCTCTAATGACCCTTGACTGGTGTTGGAAGGCCAGTAGGAGGCATGATATCCTGTGGTCCAAATAGCAAATTCCAAAATGTATTTGTGGGCCAGACATGGCAGTTATTAAAATGTTTCTTGGTCCATAATAATTTCTACATGCCTTCAGTCTAGTTTTAGATGTTTAAGAGTTGGCTTGAGTAAACCCCTCCCCAAACATTTGATTTTATACTCAAACATACCATGGGCAGGACTGAATTGATACCTAATTTAAAATACATTTATAACTTTACACCTTGCAACATATACACATAAAACAAATAGTCAAAGATCCAAACACAATAAGAACCAGATACTTGTTTTCATCGTGGTTCTCATCAATGTGATAAATAAAATATTGCCTCACGTGTTGCTCAATAACGGTGGTACAATATAACTCTGAGCATTTGTAAAAAAAAAAATGTCTGAATGCCCCTCTTTAGCATCACAATTGCTGCCGTGTGTACTGAACAGAATACTGTAGCAGTAGCACTACAAGAGCCCATTTAGCAAATTGTGTGGCTAACGTGAATGAGCATGCTCTATTTCAGGGTCTTTTCACCATTCACAGCGCATCAGACTCCCGTTTCCATGGTTTCCCAGCCTCTGTCATCGCTGTGTTTCCACAGGAGAAAGGGAGAGAGATGGAGAGGGGGGAAAATAGGGCTTTATGTGAATATTATCTTTCCCTTTGCATACAGTAGACTAAACGCTCTCCACAAAACAAATGACGGAAAATTAAAACCCATAATTGGCCCACTCACTATAAAGCCACTCTTCAGTATGAAAGTACTGGCAAGTGGGTTGGTACAAACAGATCTTATTGAACTCTTCTAAAATATGTACTGTATATGAATCTACAAGCATACCACTAACAGTAATATGTCTGTAATTGTCAAACACTAAATTGCTGTCCTCTTGTTTGAAAAGCAAAAATGTCAGGTAACATTGAGAAGATTTCAATTGCAAAGTGCTTCTGTCCTCTTTTCCTATCTCTTTGTCTCCTTCTCAAAACCCATTGAATAAGATCTTCTCCTCCAATGGGTTTTGAGGAAAAGTGGAGAGTAGGACAGAGAGAGAACTTTAAAAGAAAAAAATCTGTGTTTCATGCTTGCAAATAGGAAGTTCGTGTGACATGTCCTATTCTGAAACTTGGATTTGGAATGACTATGACAGCCCAAGAATGCACCCTGGATTCCTGTAGGCCCAATAGCAATTAAAACTACAAAACCCAAGGACCCTCTGCTGTTACAGTGCATTTTACTCTGCTCAATCAACACCATCCCGTCTCCCTCACTTAAAACCAGCATCGGTCAATCCCACAACGGCTAAAAGGATGCACAGTGGCACGTTCCTCTACAGGTCTCTATATGGCTTCATGACCATCTCCCTGCAGTACCTCTATTTCATGACAGGGGGCGATGTTTCACCAGCAGTGATACACCACTAGCAGTTTCAGCAGCCTTTTTCTTTCAGTCACTCCGTCTTCTCACCTCAGCTCAATAAGCATTCCTTTCATGCTGGGTGTGAGGCTCCGCAGGCTTAGTGAAACCCTGCATTTCTCCATAATTATGCTAATGGCACAGATGGTGGGATTGTGAGTGCTTTGGTGTGTTTGAATTCTCACACTGGAGTCAGAGTGTTGGTCTGTGTAAACACACCCAAGGCCCGATGTTGAATCGTTCACACTATCAAGTGAATCCATCTTGTGGTTGTGTTTAAGTGTACTTAACGGGCTATTCCACATTATCAGGGACACTGAGAATTTTCACTGTAAAATTATGCCAAACAGAAACCAATCACATTGTCCTTCTGACTTATTGGAACGCTCGGTAAAGATGACCAAAAAAGTCCCCAAAAAAATGTAATTGTGGTTTATGAGCTTTATTTTACCCCCAAAATATGAGACAAATCTAACCTTTGAATTGAAGGAACATTTTCAAAGAAAATGCAAATTCTAAATCACATCTTGACATTTTTTCAAAAACAAGCATTTCACAGTTAAGTGGACGTTCAGCTAACAGAAACAGAGGGCCTGGTGGGAGAACTCTGGAAGGGAAACTGCAGGGGCCAGATTAGATGGTGTAGTCTAAGGCCACCTCACAGCTGGAGGTGTGGGTGCGGGCAGTCCCAGGTGTCTTTCTCCCTCCCCGTTTACCACATCACTTGGACAGAGCCCCTGTGAGGGCGGCATGGTTTGGTGTCGCTCTCTGGTGTTCTTGTTATTCTGTGCTTCTTTCTCTCCTTCAGCTTCTCCTTCTCCCTCAGCCCAGAGCTGGTTCTCTGGGGTCTTTATATACCCTGCTGAGCCGCTCCTCTGGGGCCTTTATGTGCCCTGATGAGCTGCTCGTCTGGAGGCTTGATATATCCTCCCTAATGACGAGCGGCCTTGACGAGATCCTGACGAGGGCCCGCTGTGTGACGGAGGTAAAATGTCAAGGGGGAGTAGGAACGTTTGCGCCACACAGCCTTTTTAATGACAAATCTAAGTATCTTCTCAATGCTGAAAATGAATAAGCGCTTTGTGACAACTGCTGATGTCAAAATGCCTTTAAAAAAATACCTTTGTTTGATTGATGTTTTTCCCGGAGTCATGAGAAACTCTTCAGCGGCCTTTTATGACTTCCTGTTTCGCTATGACACAAATATGAGGTGAAACACATCCCAAGCTCATTTCGTCAATTTATCAACATGGGGAAGGTCAGAGAACTCACAAATTAAATGAGACAAACGTTAGTTGACCTTTATAAATTAGGCAATTGCTATTAAATAATAGCTACGCGCATGAAAATGCCCATCTTCACTATTAGTAAAATAATAAGGAAAGTTAAATCAACTGGGGCAGTGATTAACCTGTCTGACAGAAGATGCAAGTGTATTTTGCCCTCACTCACATTGATGGATTAAGAGGTAAATCATCCTACAGGGATCAAAGTTGGAGGATTGCAGAACATTGCTGAATCTTTGGAATCGCCAAGTCTCCAGAGCTAATCTTAGGCGCACCTCCAAGCCAACAAGCTATTTTAGAGAAAAAGCCTCCACTCTAAGACATAATCGTCAGTGCCCGGAGTTTGGTAATTGTCATTGGAACTTTGATTGGAGTTGATGGTCATATGAGAACAAAATAGAGCTTTTCAGCAGGAAAAGCCAGAGGCATGGCCGCGGGAAGATGTTTTGATCAGGGGTGCTGATTATACTTGTATTGAACAGAAATTGAATGGATGGGAAACGCGAGCATGTCAACCTCAGACAGACTGACAGACAGACTACGTGCACACATCGGTGACGGACAGACAGACTGACAGACTACGTGCACAAATCGGTGACGGACAGACAGACTGACAGACAGACTACGTGCACACATCGGTGACGGACAGACAGACTGACAGACAGACTACGTGCACACATCGGTGACGGACAGACAGACTGACAGACAGATTACGTGCACACATCGGTGACGGACAGACAGACTGACAGACAGATTACGTGCACACATCGGTGACGGACCGAATCCATTTCGGAATCTCACAAGGGGGTCCCCAGCAGCACTTTCTGTGACAATGGCCAGAGATGGGTTTGGCATTAAAAGATCGGTATGGTCGTGCAGACAAA
This sequence comes from Esox masquinongy, assembly GCA_016801175.1. Taxonomy (NCBI): domain Eukaryota; kingdom Metazoa; phylum Chordata; class Actinopteri; order Esociformes; family Esocidae; genus Esox; species Esox masquinongy. Next base: position 25,516 of record JACXGI010005611.1, on the reverse strand, counting down.
ACACACACCCCATCGTGACGCATGGTGGTGGCGTTTTTGAGAAAAAATTTACCTCTTCAATAAGAATATGTTTTTCCTTTCCACAATTTTACCTTGATTAAAGGTTAGATGTGTCTCATATGTTGAGTGTAAGATCGAGCTCATAAACAACATTTACATTTTATTGAATTTTTCGCTCATCTTTGGCTCCCATCCACCAAGGGGCCAATCATTCTGGAAGGAACTAAACCATAAAAAACATGAAAAATGTGTACTGACTACCTTTAACAACTTCCACTGCCAATTTGACAAAAAAAATTTACTAGACATTCATGGATGCAAACTCTGGTAATGGAATGACAGCAGAAATAACAAAACCACAGTCTCAGCATCATTGTCGGTGTGGAAACGCTGTTAGTCTAAGTTTATTTGTCTTTGCCTTTTTGGTGTCCATGTGTGTTTATATGTTGAGAATATGCTTGGGTAGAGGCTCATTGACTTCCCCAATGCTCAAGGGTTAATATAAGGGGCCTTGGTTGGCTGTAAGTAGATTTACATCTCATTAACCCAAACACTCTTTGCACCTTGGCAGTGGTTCTTAGGTAAAACATGCAGACGCAAGCATGCCACACACACATAGTTATTTCTATCCTCTTGGAAAAATTATTCCATATTTTGTCCCATCCCCTAACTCTAATCTTAACCCTAACCTTCACCTCACACCTAACCTTGTCACACATCACACATGCCAGGCATTTACTCATTCTCACCATATACAATGGCACTGTTCATCCCCTGGGTTTGGTCCATCGCGGAGGTGTTGGTGGATGGATCAAAGATTTCTTACTCATCTCTGTCCATTCGGTGCTGAAGATTAGATCTTTTCTCAGCCACTCGACTCAACCATAGCGGGGCTACATCATCGGCCTTGACTGAATCGCCCCAAGGCTTGGCTGCTGATAATGTGCACGGTGGAAGACCTGATAACCCCTCGTGCTGCCACCGTGTGACGACGGAGCAATCTGCCGTTCTGACTGCAGCCACATTCATGTGGAAACGTCATATATGAAATACCCGCAATAAGCGAGTATGGCTGTGCGATTATTACTGGTGGTCAGGGCGATATCTCTTTCCGCTGTTAGTGTGTGAATCTTCGCTTGTTACTGGCGGAGTGTTTTGTAATACAGTTAATACGCGCCGAGCGATCAGATCTTGGAAGGCTTTCAACTCTAAAGTGAAGTTATTTGCATAGGTTAAATATTCGGGCCTCTGAGCAGATAGTGTTGATAGCTGGCGTTACAGATTTGCTGCTCTCTGCCAATTTCAATTCTCACCACTCTCTCAAACCTTTCCCTCTCACTTTTGTACACAGAGACCATCATTCAGCATTTGGTGAGAATACATATTAACTATTATGAGGAGCAGAAAAAGTAAGCTAACAATGGGTTAATGTGTTAGTTAGGCTCTTGTGGGTATGGTCTCCTGGAGCCAAGAATCAAATGCTAGTGGCCTGTGTCATTAGGTAATCCATATTGGATTCAGTTTTATTGATTGGATTCTGAAGCCTAGATGGAGAATGTGTCTCGGTCTTGAATTGTTTCTGATGACACGCAGCACAGTGTAAAAGAAAGGCCAATCACTCTGTGAAAGCAAATGTTAATTAACATGTAAAAAGCCCAGTATTTGAAGCTCAAAGGAGAATGTCAAATTTGGTTACATGTTTCAAAAATGAAGGCTTAAACATTTTTCAACCATTTTCTATACTAAAAATAAGCAAAGGCATTGGTTTCTGGTTCAACAAAGAACAAAGGGGTATTGGAGAACCTCTCTTGTACCAGACCAGTCCTTAATGGCATTAGATATACAGCAACAGGAAATTATGTTTAAGTTCCCAGGCAACTATTATCAACAAAGTGTAAGTCAGTGTCTGCAAATGGTGGAACGGTAAACCCACTGCTTCTTGTTTAGCCGCGTCATTGGGAGACCAGTGTTCAAATCCTGCTCAAGGATTAGCCCAGTGGTCCAGAGAAGGGTGAGACAGCTGGCCGGTCTGGGTTTGGGAGGTTTGTAATCAAAAATGGTTGCTTAGCCTTCTTGCACACTAGTGACACCTGGTGGCGGATTAGGCTCTGCGGCGCTCTATCGAGGCCTGAGGTTTTATGTAATAAATCGGTGTCTCATTTTTGCACCTTTTAAACGTTTAAACGTACCAATGTTTCCAGTTTTCTGTCAAATTTTTACAAATAATTATTTAAACCATTAGTGAAATAGTTTTCCTTCCATATCTTTTAAAGAAAATATGTTTTTTAAAGCATTTTTCTGTTGTAGAATGGCGTGGACCCCAACAACAGTTTAACGTGGGTCTATGAAAATATGAATGCGAGTACGTGGCTGTTTGACAGACCGCTTATAGGCCAGTTCATTCACCTCAGCAGTAGGGTCGTTTGTGGTAAAGTGGGACACTTTTTGGTAAATCGCAGACACAGACAATCAAAAATAAGTTGATCGCTACTCAAATTAGTTTTATTTAATTTAAATAAGATCTTAGCTAAATATTTATGGTGAAATAAAGTGATTATTCATTTTTCAATGAATGCTACATCCCATTCAAACATCATCTGACGCCCTCTTTATTGTCTAGGAAGTTTCAGGTTGAGTGGGACACATTGGTGGGTAAAGTGGGACACTATTTTCTCATCAAATACCCATTACTAGGCCTGCTGGAATAAGTATTTCAAAAGATTTGTACATACCAGTCAACAATTACAGACCAGCTCATTCACCTCAGCAGTATGACATCGTAATGTATGGAGATCATTTTTTTTAAAAATGTAACAGTCTACTTCATAAGTATTGGGAAATGCATAAGAGGCTTTGGACATATAGGCTGTACAAGTCCGCAACATCATGTCAATGTAAAGCATCAGAATATAAACTTAGGCTGTTTAGAGAACAGCAAAACCAAGCGAGATTGAGTACATTATCATATTAGTTGCTATGACAGAGTTAAGAATTTACTATGAGCTAACTACACAGCTAGCTTGAAATGTAGGCTGTGGGGCTATACCGTCCGTACAACTGTTACTCAAATGGTTGGAATGTTGTCATGGATGGCGGTCACGTGTTGTGATACAGAGGACCGCGAACTCAGGCCCGGTGTTGGGCCAGGTGAAATGTCAGTGGAGGAAGCTAAACTGTTAGCTGCCGCATGTTAGCATTGGTTTCAGTTCTATATCGTGAAGCTTTGCCCATAGGGGCTTCGCTCCTATTGGTTTACCCCTCTGCCAATAGGCAGTCACTGAAAACGTAAATATGCAAATCACACCTCTCATGGCCATCTGCCCCATGGCTATAAAAGAGGTCGTCATACTCATTCTGTCTCCCTTTTTTCTTCACGAGAAAAGTTTTAGTATGCAAACGACAGTGATTTCCAACAAGCCAAGGAAGGCTTCACCTTCTTTCGACCGCTGGAGCGGTCTCTTCTAGCCCGGCGCCCCGGCCGCCGACTTCACTTTCGGCCTGCCGGTGTAGCGAGCTGAACCCGGCGGTCGACGCGCACACACTGAGCTGTGCGTGTCTGGGACCGCTGCATGCTCGCGACGGTGCCATCGAAGAGCCGGTGCGCACCGCCTGCGCCGTCCTCCCTTTACAGGTGAGGATGGACAGGCTGGCGTACTTCGCCGAGGAGGTCCCTCTCGCCGACATCCTCTCTCTCCTCTCTGAGGAGGACTCCTTTCAGGAGTCGGGTTCGGAGGCTGAGGGGACTGGCCCGGTTTCGGCTCCGCCCACCTCTGGAACTGTTCTCCCCCGTTCGGCTGGATGGGTGTGGAGTTGTTCCGACTCTTCCTCTTCGGAGGAGGAGGTCGCCCCCCCGGGGGACAGGAGTGTCGATCCCCCAGCAGTGAAGGAGAACTTCTTTGCTGCCATCTCCGCTGCTGCCCGGCTCTTTACGCATTTCGATGCCAGTGCCCGTGCCGGAGGAAGGGGAAGACCTCTTTGAGGCCGCCCGCCGTCGACCACGGCGCCGGAGGTCACTTCTCTGCGGAAGTACGCGGAGGAGGCGTGGGCCCCCCCTTTATAACCCGGGGCACGGTCAAATCCCACCTCGCCTTCACCACGGTGGAGGGTCAGTTGGAGACGCTGAGTAGAGGCATCCCGCCCCTGGAACCCGCACTGGCGACTTCCCTAGTCCCGGGCCTGAGCACCTGGAGCAACAAGCGCCCGGCTCTACCGTCCGTGAAGGACCGTGTCTCCGCCAGCCTGGCGGAGAAGCAGTACGCCCTGTCGGTGCAGTCTCTCGCGGCCTGCAACAACGTGGGCCTCCTGGCAGCAGCTATGGCTGGGATGACTGAGGGTCGCTCCTCGTTGTCCCCGGCTGAGGTGAGCGAGGTGGCTCGGGCTTCGGCGGCCATCTTGAAGCTCACTCAGGCTAACTCCCTCTCGGCTGGTCGGGTGATGGCCACGTCTGTCGTGCAGGTCAGGCACCTGTGGCTGGCGCTGACCTCCCTGAAGGAGCCGGAGAAGATGCCTTTCCTTAACGCTCCGCTGCAGGAGGACTCGCTCTTCGGCGCCGCTGTTACGGAGCCCCTGGTGCGTCAGAAGAAGGACAGGGAGGAGCGGCTCCGTCTGGGTCCCCTTCTGCCAGTCCCTTCTTCCTCTGCGGCATCCGCTGCCCCCCCTGAGGCTTCGCGGAGGCCTGGAGGTCGGCTGTGTCGCCGTACGCAACATCGCCGTGCTAGGTCGTCAGGCGCATCGGAGCCGGAGGCGGCTCGACCGGTGTAGCGTGAGGTGAGGGAACCTCGTCCCCCGAGGTCGTCCCCTACCCCTCCTTCCCGCCGGCAGAACGAGGAGGGCCGGAAGGTCCCGCCGTTCAAGAAGCGTCGTACCTGACTCTTTGGGGGGGAGTGTCCCTCGGACGCTTCCCCAACCTGTGTGCGTTTGGTGGGGAGCTCCTCTGTTGTGGTGAATAAAGATGTGTTTGCACCTTATTTACCAGTGAGTGAGCCTTCATTGCAGATGGCTGTTGCAGGCCCGGGTACGGTTGGTGAGCGGTCTTCCTGCCCTCAGTCTCTGACTGAGGGCGGTGGTCTCCGACTCCATAAGTCTGTGGCTTCCCATCCTGTCACCACTGGGGTGGTTGGCGGAGGTGGGGGCCCGGGCAGTTTCCTGCGGGGCGAGGTGGAGTTCTCTGCTCGCCCCTCTGAGGTATCAGGCCAGCTAGGTTCGGCTGCGCCACCAGCTGGAGCCTCTATCTCCATGGTTACGGCGGTAACCGAGGGGGAGATGGACGGCCCGGCCTGGGTGACGCATGCGTCCTCCTCTCCCTTTCGGGTTGGCCCCACCTTGGGCGGGTTGGCTGTTTGTGGACGGCCCCCCCGCAGCGGTCGGGGCCGAGAAGGCGTACAGTCAGTGGCTGGCCACAGCTCCCCAGCTGTGTGCTCCCCCGCTCTCTCTGTTTTACTCAGAGTGGCGTCGGCTATTCACGTTACCGGGATGGTTAGACAGGACACTGAGGAAGGGTTACGCGCTGCAGTTCCACTGCTCGCCTCCCCCATTCTCAGGGGTCGTAGAGACTGTAATGGTGTCTCCCCTGAAGGTCGCTGCCCTGCAGGAGGAGATTGCGGACCTTCTAGAGAAGGAGGCGGTGTCCCTAGTCCCGTTGGGGCAGAAGGAGAGGGGGCTGTACTCCCCTTACTTCCTGGTGCTCAAGAAGACGGGGGGCATGAGGCCGATTCTAGACCTGTGCATTCTAAACAAATGCGTATTAAAGAGGCCGTTTCGCATGCTCACGACGAAACGTCTCCTGGAGTGCGTGCACCCCGGGGATTTTTGTGTCAGCATCGACTTGAAGGACGCTTACTTCCATGTTCCTATATTGCCGCACCACAGGAAGTTCCTGCGGTTTGCCTTTCAGGGCCAGGCATACAAGTACATGCGGATTCCGTTCGGATACACGTTGGCCCCCCACACTTTCACCAAGTGTGTGGAGGCGGTGTTAGGACCTGAGGTGTCAGAGGGTCAGGGTTCAGGCCTACTTAGACAACCTTTTGGTTCTGGCGCACTCGGCGGAACAGGCCCGGGTTCACACGGTCAGGTTGGTGACTCAGCTCACTCGCCTGGGGTTTGCGGTGAACTGGAAGAAGAGCGCTCCTCGGCCCAGTCAACTGGTGGTGTTTCTGGGGCTCCAGTTATCCACAGTGTCTATGAGGGCTCACGTATCAGAGGCGCGGAGAGCGGCCACTCTGCGGGCCCTGGCCCACGTCCGGCCGTTGCGCACGGTGTCGGTGTACGCGGTCATGTCGCTGTTGGGCTTGATGTCTTCGGCCCACGCTGTGGTTCCGCTGGGCCTGCTGCACATGAGGGGCCTTCAACGCTGGTTCGCCCGTCTCTGTTTGGATCCGGTGCGTCATCGGCGACGGTTGATCAAGGTCCCGAGCTCTCTGGAGTCGGACCTGGCGAGACCCGCACACTCTGCTGCGTGGGGTTCCCATGGGCAGAGTGTCAGTTCGGGTCCCGGTGTTGTGTCCCTGACGGGCTGGGGCGGGACGTGCCAATTGCGTTCAGTCAAAGGGGTGTGGTCTCCGTCGGAGCGCCACATCAACTGGCTGGAATTGGACACAATCAGATGCGTGCTGCTGCACTTCGCACCGACCCTGCGGGGTTGGGACGTGTTGGCGTGGTCAGACAATCGCACGGCGGTTGCTTACGTAAACAGGCAGGGCGGGGTCAGGTCTCAGCCCCTCCACCTGTTGGCGGTGCAGATCTGGGAATGGGCACACGTGCACCTCAGGTCTCCAGACCTCCCGGAGAGCTCAATGTGGGCGCCGACTTGTTGTCTCGGGGAGGTCCCCAGGACGACGAGTGGCGTCTTCATCCCGACATGGTGGCTGAGGTCTGGAGTTGCTTCGGGGAGGCACAGGTGGATCTGTTCGCGTTCCGGGAGGACGCGCACTGACCCCTGTGGTTTTCTCTCCAGGCGCAAGACAGGCCACCGTTGGGCGTGGACGCGTTGGCTCACCGGCCGTGGCCGACGGTACTGCTGTACGCGTTTCCCCCTCTACAGTGCATTCTTCCTGTCATGTCTCGGGTACGATCGGAGGGGCTGTCGCTCATCCTGATCGCCCCGTTTCGCCCGGGTGCCCTGTGGTTTGCGGAGGCGGCCCAGATGACGGTGGGGACGCCATGGCCGATCCCTTACCGCCACGGGGCGTTGATGCAGGCGAACGGCTCCATCGGGGCGTTCCCTGTGCTGGGTCAGCCGCTACGGGCCTGGCTCCTGAGAGGGCCAGGCTGCTGCCCCCGTGGACTGACTGAGGAGGTAGTCGCGACCATTCAGGGTGCGAGGGCGGCCTCCACGTCAGCTAGCTATACTAGCCGTTGGAGGATCTTTGCCCACTGGTGTGAGGACGCGGGGGTTGACCCCCTCTGTTGTGACGTGGGCACTGTCCTATCGTTCCTGCAGTGTCTGTTTGAGCAGCAAAGATCTCCTGGCACGCTCAAGGTGTACACATGTGCAATCTCGGCGTGTCATGAAGGGTTCAATGGTATGTCTGTATTTAGTCCTCCCTTGGTGAAACGGTTTCTGGCCGGGTCCCACCGTCTCCGGCCGGTGGCTTGGCGGACGTTGCCACAGTGGGATTTGGCTTTGGTTCTGGAGGTGCTGTGTGACGCGCGATGGTATCAACGGCAATGGTAGCAGGGCTGTGTTGCTCCCTAACCTGGCCTTTCTGCCCAATGTAATCAAGGCATCGTTTCGTTCCATGAAGATGGTGTTATGGGCGTTTTCTCCCCCTCCCCATGCGGGAGAGAGGGAGGAGAGGTTGCATCGTCTGTGTCCGGTGCGCGCTTTGGCACAGTATGTGCAGCGCACGGCCGCGGTGCGGACCGCGCCCCAGCTCTTTGTGTGTCACGGTGGCCCCAAGGTGGGCCAGCCGTTGTCGAAACAGCGTCTGTCTCACTGGTTGTGTGAGGCGATTGATCTGGCCTACAAGTCACGTGGCACTCCTATGCCTAGGGGGTTTGGGGCCCATTCCACGCGTGGGGTGGCGGCCTCGGCTGCTCTGTTTAGGGACGTGCAGGTGAAGGACATTTGTGCTGCTGCGTCTTGGGGGACGCCGTTGCCTTTTGTCCGGTTTTACTTGTGTGACATGGCTGCGGGCACGCTGTCTCACTCTGTGCTCAGTGTAGTTGTGACTGGGGTGTGAGTTGGTTCCGTTGAGCTACTGGGACGGTGCATTTGACATGGTTCCGCCCGATGGTCCGGTGTGCCTGTGCGGTTTTTAGTGAGACGCTCGCAGTATGTGTGCTTGAGTGTCTGCTTGTGCGCCGAGTCCGGGTCTCGGCATGTTCTTTGGGCAGGCCTCGGACGCTCCGATTCAGTCTGGACTGAATGAGGAGGTGCCGGTTGGGTTGGTGCCGTGTGTGCACTTGTTTGGGACTGTTTTTCAGTGTGCAAACGTATGTGCTTGGTGTGAGCGGGATGGAAGCGGCTCTGTGTCGTGGTTTTCCACGCCTGAGCCGTCCTGTTGGGCACTTATTTCGTTGGTAGGGTAGGAGACAGGCAGGGAGTACATCTTGGGCTCGCTCGCTTTGCCCTAAACCAATAGGAGTGAATCCCCTATGGGCAAAGCTTCACGATATAGAACGATGGTTACTTTCGTAACTCCAGTTCTATGAGTGGAGTGTCGTCCATAGGGTTCATACCCTGACTGGTCACTGACTGCTTTTCTCATGAAGAAAGGAGACAGAACAGAGCATGACGACCTCTTTTATAGCCATGGGGCAGATGGCCATGAGAGGTGTGATTTCCATATTTACATTTTCAGTGACTGCCTATTGGCAGAGGGGTAAACCAATAGGAGCGAAGCCCCTATGGGCGACGCTCCACTCATTGAACTGGAGTTACAAAAGTAACCATCGTTATAATTTTAATGGTTGGACCACTGTTAGTACGTTCAGCTGACAACAGCGTTGGTTTACCATACGAAGAAAATGTTAAATTCTATAAACATTCACCAACAATATTGTCCTCTACAGCGATTCATACATTTAATATAAAACAATAAGGTGTAGTAGTTAGGTCAAGTCCGCTATGTCTCCAAATATTAATTGTACAAGTAAGACTACTCTTCCCAGATCCAACCATGCGTTCTACATCCTGACCAGACCGAACACAAAGGCAGCGGTGCTGACACGCTAAATTGGCAGTAGACTAACAGTACAGTTGTTACTCAATGATTTCTGTCCCAGTGACTGGCAAGGCATGGCTCTCGGTTCAAACCAGCTCATGTAAAACAAATACAATAAACACCACAGGAGATACAACTCACCGCTATGACAGAAACCACTGCTCTGGCCATTCTGCCTCCCTGCTGTGCTAACAGCCTCGTAATCTTCTCAGCAGCCACTGTGCTTCTATTTGATATCAGCCTGTCTTGAGCATTAGGCCTATTGTGTCTGTTAGAACAATTGTTGATAACCACCAATTCATCCTATTGATCCAAAAGTAGCTTAAATGTACCGTCCAAAAAAGTCGTAGTTAGTTGTAGGCCGAGGAGTACACAGGCACAGTACACAGTTTGCAAAGCTGAGTTTTTCCCGCATTTTTATTTTGAAATGTCATACAGTCAGACTATAGGAACGTTTGGGAAACTCATGTTCTGATAATCATGGATTTAAAGCGAGATTTTGTCTTCTCTCCAATAAATCATTGACTGACATTGAAACGTGTTTTTTGTAGGCATTGGTATATGTAAAACCAATCCAACTAAAAAAAACGTATTGTAACAACTAATAAAAGCTGCTTCGAACTTAGGAGCAGCGTGAAAACGACCTAGCAGAGTCTGTTTCCTGGGTCACTGCATCGCTGTCCATGGTACTGAAATTCAAATAGAGGGAGCGAGGGTTGTTGAAATAACTAAAGAGGCCCAAGGCATGTTTTAGGCTACATGCAAATCCACTTTTGTTTAAATGTGGATTCTCAAATGCGGTTGCAATCAGACCGTCATGTTTATTATCGAATAGCCTACCATCACATTCGATAAGAGAATAAAATAATTTCATATGTTACGGGCAGCCGAACTGATTTGCAGTTAGAGAAACACGCGACTATATAGAAGGCGTAGACTAACACTTATATTAAATATTATAGTGTACGTGGGAATTGTATAAGCTATAACAAAACCACATATTTTTTATGAATGGTATTAGCTGTTCCAGAACAGCAGCAGAATGCAGTAGCAATTTATCTCGCAGTCAAATCACTACATTGATAATGATCGCAAGAAACCGGTATTGGTATGTCTAGTCTCCTCACAGAGCGAGCATCACAAGCGTTACATCAATGAAACGGGTGGATGGCATTAGTCTGAGGAAATCCTATCCCGTTGAGAAAGAGCAGCTCCTTAGGGATGAAGATAAAGATCTGTGCCACATTGTTGTCGCCGATACCTGTGAACCTTTCACTCTCTCACTCACTCTCTCCCAGTCCCTTTCTAGCTCTGTCTCTCTGCCTCTCACCCTTCCGCTGCCTCCAGTTCTGTCTCTGGCGCGCGCGCTCACACTAACCTTGCCTCGACGTCAGAGGCTGTGTAGCAGTGCAGTATAATGGGAGCGTAGGCAACCCAAAGTGCCTCATAGGCTGCTATCGCGATTCAGCTCAGCTTGGCACTCTCCGCTACTCCCCTAACGACACTACTTCCTGGATATCCGACTCCCCTCGTCTTACCTCTGCCGGGCGCCAGCCCATGTATGGGCCCCTACCGGATTTGTACCGAACGACATGGATGTCCCACCATCTCTTGATCCAGAGGACCGTTTCTTGGCGCAGTAAAGTAGGGAATCATGCCGGGACTGTCAATGGATTTAGGGGTAGCGCGAGTGACCATGCCGTGATCCTGCGTGCGGGCTGCCGTCACCCTGACTTAACGACCGTAGACCGTAATTCCGGGGGAATCAAAAGCGTACGGGGGATCACCACGGTGCATTTTACAAACAACATGAAGATTACCTCCCCGCTGATAACTAGTCTCGTTTTCAGGTCCAACCTCAGCCTGCTGCTCCCTCTTCTGCTGCTACTAGGACACTCTCGAGGGATGCCGCACGTTCTACGATTCGGTGAGACATTTGTTTATAAGCAAATTACGAGACATAAAGCGTGAACCCACTGGCGTTTTATGGTTACCTGGGCATGCTGTTGTTTTAGAGGGATGGCTCTGTTAACGCTTCATGACTTTGTTGATTTGACCCTTTGACGGTGCACCCTGTTGCCACTTTTTTAAATACATTAAGTTCCGGATTTAAAAAAAAACGTAATTTGAAATAACATTAGATTTACTCTACACTACGTTCACATCGTTTTTAAATCCAAAGATTTATTATGGAATTGCCCATTTTAGGACCCTTGTTTTCAAACAAACCGACATAATCAGCAATGACCTATAAGGGCCCTTCCATGGAGAACGGATCAGCTTTAGTAAAACAAGACCAAGTTAATAGTCTGAGCACCTCATATTGCCAGCTGTGTCGCGAAGAAGTTTAATCCAAATTGTAAACATCTATATGCAACAGCTTGAGGCACAGTGCCTGAAACAAAAACAAATGTTAACATGGCTACTCTTGTCAGACAGCCTATTGGTTGAGCTTAGTGTCGGTGATGTATAACATTTGGTTACTTGAGAGAAAAGGGTTTGATTTAGAGAGAAGTTGCCGTAGCATTATCCTCTTGGTAATATAGCTTTCACCTACTTCAAATAAACTATAGGCTATAGCAACTAGACTATAAAAATGCCCCAGATAAATGGGGCAATCTTTTATTTTCGTGGTCTCTTAAAAATAGTTGTTGCTTGATTTGGATTGGTTCGGTTTTACAATCCCTGTGGGTCTGCACGGACACAATCTTCGAGCATCAGTTGGCCTAGAACACACAGGGGGCTTTGCTATCTCTATGGCCTTTTAAACTGCTGACACCCCCAACATGTCCTCCGCAGTAAATGTTTACATGCATTGCCCGTGAGTCGGGTCTCTATCAATCACTCACAATGCCAATCTGTATGTATGCACCGAGCAGTAGCATCTATTCAAATATTCTTATTTATAAAGATGCTGCCTACTACCATTTGATAACATTTAGGACAGGCCTATTAATAGCCAATGCCTGGACAGTCATTGTTTGCGTGGTCTCAATTCCATCCTCGTGATTGCGGCGTCAAGCCCTTCCTTAAAGCGTATATCGTCTAATATTGAACTTGAAAACACACTCAGTCCCTCCGAAGCTCCTGTTTAAAAGTCAGCCCGCGTCCGCACGAGCCGCGACTATGGTAACGGGATGTGCTGGTGTTACTGCTGCTAGCCGCGCTGCCTTGCGCAGCCTTCTACATGTCCTCACGCGCTCACCGATTTCCCGTCTTGTACACGGTCTGACAGAGACGCTGGCTCTGCAGGCAGCGCGCACGGATGCTCGCATCAATAGCTCCGGAGAGATACGGAGTGGAGATACTTGTCCGGCGACGCGGGTGATTCATGTCTATCTCTCGAGATCTTTTGCTCAGGGGCCAAGCGGCGTGCTCGTTGGGATTTCGGCTCTGCAGCGTCAGACAGACGCATCACTTTCCCTATGGACAGGGTCAGAGCACAAATTCCCCACGACGCATACAGTGCCGCTGGAGCGGTTTGATACAGTGAGCCACAAGTGTGAAATGTCAGTTCAGCACCATGGGCAGCGACTCGCCTCGGGAGACCACCAGCCCTATTTCTGCCGATGTTGTGTCATTTTGAGCCAACAACTAAAGAGTCAGGATATGTGAAACGGGTTATCATTTCCCTTGAGAATATTTCTGGGTAATATATAGTTCTATATTTGTGGCCATATTTATCACAGTCGTTTTAGTTTTCTTATTCTTCAATTTGCTGCCCATACTGTATTAATGCTACATGAAAGTCACTCTTTTTGTAAGGTTATCCCATAAATGACTTCCCCTCCTCTACTCTCTTCTTGTTTGGCACTTTTAGCCTGGCTAGTCTTCCTGGAGATTCTTCATGTTCACACCCCCCAAACACACACACACACATATACATCACTGCACCCATCCACACAAATACACACAGACACACACATGCATGCATAGAGACACATATACTGTCCATGCTCACAGGTCCTGACCGGACCCTTGTAACACCAGTGGTGTGACTGCCAGGGTCACAACCTTCTCACTAAAGAACACGAATGCAAATTCCGCTCTGTGTATTCCCCCTTCCTCTGTAGAAAATGGAGTGACAAGTGCAATAAGTCCTGCCCGCACTGGCCCTCAGCTGTTGTTTCACAGAAGCCTGTGCAGCTCTGAGGACGTCTAAAATTAGAACTGCACTCTTCGCCGGATAAGGGCCGAGAGGTCTGTTGCCATGTGCTGTAACCGTCATTGTGCCACGCTGTTATGTTGGCAGTGGCTTGTAGGGTTGGGATAATGGGACTGGTAACAATATAGCGTGGCGTTTATTTCCGTGTGGGTCACGTGCACTTGTCTCACTGTCATGTCTGATTGAACCCAGTCGGCCAAGTATGGCGCTTCGACCTCCAGGGTCATTGGTTCAACTCCCAGCGGGGGTCAATTACAAAACAGGTCTGAAGGTGTTGGCATCCGGCTGTATGGAGCTGTGGTGAAGAGTGCCTGGTAAAAGATCAAACAGCATCTGAATGGAAAAGGCTGGAATTGTTTGCATGTTGTTGGGAGAAAAAAATGTTTTATAACTTCCAAGTACTTGGAATGTATGGTGGTGTCTGAAATCTGTCTTGCATACTGTTTACTGAAATGACAAAGTACTGTTGGCAATTTCCGATAAACTGAACTATGCTGAAACTTCAAAATGTACAGAGTACAAAATCCATGCATAATGACTATACAGAATGTTTGGCAAAAACAAAACTGAAGTGCAGTGCAGATGCAAGTTAGGTAACCGGATGTGAGTTTGTACAGTTGGTGTTGTAATTCTACTCAACCGCCTTTTTCCGGGATAACCATCTGCCATGACTTTCTTGCAAGGACTCTGGATCCAAAACACTACTACCACTACTACTACTATCATTACTACAACTACTACCACTACTACTACTACAACTACTACTACTACTACTGTTACTACTACTGTTACCACTCAGGGGCGCCGTATGGGGGGGAAAAGTTAGGATGATTCTAAGGGCCCATGACTGACAGGGGCCCTAAACAAATATTAGAACATTATTTGGTGGGGCCCAATACGATATATTTTCAGTGGGCCCAAAATATCTGGCTTCGCCCCTGCTACCACTACAACTACTAATACCACTACTACTACTATCATTACTACTACAACTACTACCACTACAACTACTACCACTACTACTACTACTACTACTACTACTACTACTGTTACTACTACTGCTACCACTACTACTACTAATACCACTACTACCACCACTACTACTACTGCTACTACTACTGTTACCACTACTACTACTACTGTTACTACTACTGCTACCACTACTACTACTAAGACCACTACTAATACTACTACTACTACTACTACCACTACTACTACTAATACTACTACAACTACCACTACTACTACTGCTACTACTGCTACAACTACTATTACTGCTACTACTACTACTGCTACTAGCACTACTAGCACTACTACTACTACTACCACTGCTACTGCTACTGCTACCACTGCTACTGCTACTACTACTACAACTACTACTACTACTAATACCTCTACTAATACTACTAAAACTACCACTACTACTACTACTACACCTACTACTACTACTACTACAACTACTACTACTACTACTACAACTACTACTACTACTACTACTACTGCTACTAGCACTACTACTACTACTACTGCTACTATTACTGCTACTACTACTTCAACTACCACTACTACCTCCACTACTTCCTGTATAATATGTTAAGGCTATTGTTTTTGAACACGGGCCTGCACACACACACACACACACACACACACACACACAGTCTCAAACACACACACACACACTCACACACTCACACACACACACACACACACACACACACACACACACAAACACACAAACAGTTCCATTAAACATGGATGATGTGAAGTGAAGCATAATCCGTATTCATTGATCTCAAGTGATGTAACACAGCATTGTGGAGCAATCCATTACGTCCATTGCCTTAAACAGGACAAATTAATAAACTTTTAAAACAGGACATTGGTAAATAATTTAGACATTGTACTATGGGTAAGTCTTACTCGCACCACTTTACAGCTAGCTAACTTGTTTTGTGCACCTATATTAGCTAACGCGTGGATGTAGCTGAACCGATTTAGCTACCATTAATAAGTCAGTAGCTAGCCAACAATGGTAAGAGTTCTCACGAGGCCGTTCTGCCTGTTGTCACGACTCAGCGCCTACATCTCGACTCAGTCCGCTGCTGTTGTGCGCATCTGATCAGATGTATCAACGGTAGAGTCTGCACCATTAGGCTAATTGCAGAGAAACATGTTGATCTACTGACTGACATCCATTAACGGTTGCTTTAAATGCAGGGGCCACATGTCTACAACTTTATGGTTAACTAAACAAGCTGTTTATGTCAGAATAGACGGAAGTAGTTCTCTGGCTAAGCTAGCTTGCTGTGTCAATTCTTCAATTCAAGTGACGTAAAATGCTCTCTAGAAATTAGATGTGGATCATGACAGAGTAGTTTAATCTCGTCAAGATATATTTGATTTTCACGGGGAATTAGATCAGCTATCTAACCATCCTTGTGACCTCTGTTGACCCCAAAACTCAATTGTTAGCCACCCTAAAGATGGCGGACATGACAAAATTGAATGCAAACGTGACTTCACTGGTCCCTGTGAGATGCATTTATGATCCATTTTGTGTAGCTGTTTGGAATACCTACATTAGCTATCACCATAATAAGTGTTTTGTAATGCTATCAGTGTAACACTCCCTATTAAATTCCATTAACCATTTGACATGTACTCTAAAGTCCTGATCACCATTTTATTGGTAGACACATTTGCTATTCATCACATCTCTTAACGTGGAAAAAACGTGATTAAATGACATTGAGCAAGTGCAGTAATTTCTATAATCAAGGAAAGTGGATCGGCTCCTGTAGAGCCGGAGAGTGCTGCTATTACACTATTATCCATCTAACTTCAGTACCCAAAGCACATCCCCAGGAGCTCAGCTAGGGCTGGGAGCCATGTTTACTTTGTGAAACATCATGTCGTTTCTAGGCATCGCTTTGTCTCCAAGAAGTCCCCAAACTAATTTCATCTGCTGATTTCCGTCAATGCTGCTTGCGTTCTTCTGATTTCCGCTAGGCCCACATTTGGTTGTATCCAGAAATAAAGGGTCCAACGATGAACATTTCTGATGTTGTTTCGTTGCGGCTTTACATGTGTAGTTACATGAATAGAAGTCAAAATTGACACAATGAGAGCATAACTCCACCTAGAAACAACAAAACGTCTACATGCCATTCGAAAGTCACATTAAACGCACTAGGGTCCGTTTCAAAGTGTTGCCTTTTTAAAGCGACCATGGTGCATTGCAATGTACAGTCAATTTTCTACCTACCTGTTCTACATTATTACTGTGAAGTCATCAAGAGCTAGACTACATAATGGTATATATATATATATATATATGTGTGTGTGTGTGTGTGCAAGTTTCGGTTTCACTTTGGAAAATTACAGGGTTGGAGAGTAAGAAGGTTGCGGATGGGGTGGCTAGTCGGGGGGGGGGGATGGGGGTGGAATTAATTCCGAGAAGGAGTTGATAGTGAATTAACTTTATTTGGTTTTGCGCTGCCAGTCTGAATTATCAGCTGGTCGTTGGAGTTTTTAGTTTGGAATTGCAGGCATTATGGATATTACCCCGCGTCGTGGCGCACAGCCAGCACTTTCACAGCAAAATACATTTAAATAGGCACAAAGCTGCTTAAAATATTCATGTGTCACTTCGTACTCTCCGCGCACCCGCACTCGCAGCTCACTTGCTTATAGAAATGTGAAACTATCTCCTCATTCCGCTCACAAAATGATTACCACGGTTTAAAAATACCCCGGTCGAGGCATTCAAGAACAAAGAGGAGGATCTGTGTTGCATTAAAATGCCGGTCCACACGCCAGGGTTTTGAAGCTAAGAGAACAGGAACTATTGAAATTGATTTCTCTATAAACGTGTTTATAGGCCTGTGTCTTTGAAGGGACTTTTAGTTTGTGTGTGTATGTGTGTATGTGTGTGTGTTGTCATAAATTCGGATACAAAAATGAGAGGCCTTTTTCTACAATGATTAATTCAAGGCGGCGCTCTTTTCAGTGGGAAATATCTGTGAGCTGTGAAATTAGAAAACTATAAGTGAATGTTTTATTTTGGGGGGATTTTTTTGTTTGAATATGAATTAGGTAGAGTTCCATTCCAAAAATATTTTGATGTGGTTCTTCTGGTTGGTTTTGGTATAATGTCAAGGAATTGGGTGGAGCAAAATGTTTTCAGAATTAACATTCTATTTTTAATTGAATCAAGGTAGTCCCTCACTGTTTCAGTCCATTTGTTCTTTCCATCTAGAGAGATGAGAACACAATGTTACATCCAAATGGTACAGCAGAGAATGTATAGGCTATTGTTTTATAAATCGGCGTGTAAGTCAGAGAAGGTTCCTCTATTGAGTTGAAAGGTCACCTGCAGGACTTGATGTCTCAACGTCCTCAAGACCATCTCTCTGTCCAGACTCAAAATCTGTGTCATCCTGTTGACCCTTCTGTTGCTCTATGATGTCTTTTTTGCATTATTTATTTACTTGTGTATTCTTCTTGATATTCTTTTTATATTCTTACTATCTTATTGTTATTATTATCTAAATGTCCCTAATTTCTCAATTTTTTGGACCCTGACTTTTCCAAACAGAAGGTCAGACGTGTCAGCTCTTGTGCGGGCAAACTCCGTCACTGATGAATTTGGATTTGCAGCCACCTAAAGGAGGCGCCAGAGTGCGACGAGATCAGGAAATCCCTGCTGAAGATCTCTCCCCTCTCTCAGGTCGATGCTGGCCAATTTCTTTCATTCGCGGGGCTTCCCCAGCTAGCGGCACAGTCGAGGCTAGAACTTGTAATGTGGCGGTCAGCTTGGTGCTATGAAAGAGTGCATTATACTCCTTGCTACTTTTCTATGTCACTTAGTGGGGACCCTGTGGTTTCTTTGAGTCTGTGGAAATGTGTGCTGGTTTCTGTGAAACTGTCCCTGGCGAGGACCCTTAATAGTTGCAGGTGTGGCTCTGTGTGGCTCGACAGAAGGTCAGGAGTGGTGAGAACACATCAAGGACTATTTTGCTCTCTCTCTCTCTCTCTCTCTCTCTCTCTCTCTCTCTCTCTTTCTCTTTACATGCCCCCTCCCTCTCTCTTTTTCTCCCGAGATAGAGGCAGAGAGGTGTGTCTGTGTGTTGCATTACTGTGTGTGTGTGTAACAGATTATGAATAAAGGATGTCCTTGTGAATTAATAAATCGTAAAAAAACTGCTGTGTAAGTTAAGGACCACTTTCTGTTTACCCCTGCTCTGCCAAATTACCTCCCATGTTTTTAAACGCCACCCACCTCCACAGAGACAGCAAATCAGACAAAGTGCATTCAACCCCTCTAGATCCGCTCATGCAATATAGATCAGGTTTACACTCTGACTTGTTGATTCTGTAATCTATGTAGACAGATCTATGTGCGGCTCGTGTTGTGTGACGCGTTGTGTGGAACCCTGTTACAACTCACATCTGTTCTGTGTGTGTGCACATGTGGGTGCAGGCCTGGTTCTAGCATTTTGGGGGCCCTAAGCAAAATTGGCCCTAAGCCACCGCTTATGTTGCTTATGCCTAAAATTGGTCCTGTATGGGTGAATATGTGTGTGAACAGTATAAGGTGTGTGTGTGTGTGTGTGTGTGTGCAAACTCTAATGTGTGTGTATGTTCTGTAGAGAAGCTTTGAGGTGGTAATTAAAAGCGAAGTGATCATTCTGAAGAGAGAAACAAACATTTAATTCAGAGAAGATAGCTTGCCGTCTGAGTTGATTATCATAACTGCGAGCGTGTGTGTGTCTGTCGGTATATGTGTTTGTGTGTGTCAGTTCATGTGTGTGTGTTTGAGTGTGTGTGCGTGTGTGTGTGCATGTTAGGGAAGTATCAACACCCAGAATTCCCTCTAATCTATGGCATTTTGTGTGTTTGATCATAGGAATTATTTCCTGCATCGAAATCCTATGATTGTCATTTATTGGATTATGCGCTTCAGTCTTCTGTCCCGATATAAATATAGTATTTTGCAACAATGAATATGTATCTGTACTGAGAGTGACTGTATATGAGACTAAAACAATACGGGCAGTACCCAGACGCAGTGATGGCAGCCAAGCCCGGGAGACCACTGCCCTTCCCAGCCTGGGTCTAACATCTGCCATGTGATAATGGAACAGACTACCTTTCACCTGCACCTCCGGGTGGTGTCGCACATTTTCTAGTAACTCGGTCAGAAAAGTGCCTTCATTTCTATCCCTGCATACATAAACACACCACACACACACACACACACACACACACACACACACACACACACACACACACACACTAGAAGAGTGAGTCAGTGATCAGTCAATAAAGCGTGTCTCCTCCCGGTGCCTGGTAAATAATGAGGTAGCGTCCCAAATGGCACCCTACTCCCTGCGTAGTGCATTACAAACTATGCTGTCTATTGGTCTCTGGTAGTGCACTACTGAGGGGGCACAGGGTGCCCTTTGGGATGCTAACATTGAATCCCTCTTTCAACTGGGGTTAGAACAGTGACTCATCCTCAGCTTTCCTGGATCGAATGAGCGAGGGATGAGAGAGAGCAGGGAGGAGTGGCGAAAGTCAGAATATTTCCTCTTTCGACACTGCTACTTGGTCGCTGCACTGTGTAGAATGACCGCTGCCTGTGGCCTTTTCCCAATTAGATTTGCTCAACTGCTCCATCCTCTCTCCGTGCCCTCTCAGAAAGGTCAAAGGGTACTTGAGGGGAGTGAACAGGAATGAAAATGCGCCTGTATGAGATGACACACTCCTTTCTCCACCTCCAGGTAAAAATAGGTTAACAGTAGTGGATCTACAGAAATACACGAAGTTGGTTCTGCAAGACACACAGATATGTAAATACAAAGAAACGTGTTGTTTTAATGTGTAGAAGTTACTATCCAACTAAACCATACTAATTCAAAGGGCTATGTCAGATTTCAAAACACATCTGTGGTAGGATGCGCATGAATATCCCTTATGAAATGTGGCATTTGAGGACGGAAAGATACCGTTCCGCCAGCCTACTAAGGAACATTATGGTTTCTAGTCATGCAAGAAAGAGGATGACGAATGGTTGGAGACAGACTGCGGAGCAAAAGTAAAAAACTCTGGTCCCAAGGACACTGGGAATTTACTGGAAAACAGATATTTACTAGAAAGACATATTTAATGAGAAGACATACGGTGTTTTAGAAATTCTTATGAAACAAAACTCTACTAGGCAGTGGCACTAGCGGCGGTACTTACTGTGAAAACAGAAAAACTTTACTAGGGAGTGGCACTAGCGGCGGTACTTACTGTGAAAACAGTAAAACATTACTAGGCAGTGGCGCTAGCGGCGGTACTTACTGTGAAAACAGTAAAACTTTACTAGGGAGTGGCACTAGCGGCGGTACTTACTGTGAAAACAGTAAAACTTTACTAGGGAGTGGCACTAGTGGCGGTACTTACTGTGAAAACAGTAAAACTTTACTAGGGAGTGGTACTAGCGGCAGTACTTACTGTACAAACTGGAAAACTTTACTTGGGAGTGGCACTAGCAGCGGTACTTACTGTACAAACCGTAAAACTTTACCAGGGAGTGGTACTAGCGGCAGTACTTACTGTACAAACTGGAAAACTTTACTAGGGAGTGGTACTAGTGGTGGTACTTACTGTACACACTGTAAAACTGTTCTAGGGAGTGGCACTAGTGGTGGTACTTACTGTACAAACTGGAAAACTTTACTAGGGAGTGGTACTAGTGGCAGTACTTACTCTTACAAACTGTAAAACTGTACTAAGGAGTGGTACTAGTGGCGGTACTTAGTATAAAACAGTAGAACTGTACTGAGGTGTGGTACTAGCACTGGTAGTTACAGTAAGTACTGTAAAACAGGGAACTGTGCTATTGTTGTACAATTCACATTTCCAAAATGCCTTGTATAAGACACACATACCAAAATGCATAATCACATATTAACCTGGGAAAGGTCAGAGAACACAGAAATATCTAAAGTACACACCTGAAACCATTATGTCAATAATTAATACATTTAAATTAACTGAAGCTAATATATCTGCCTGGAAAAGGACTTAAGTGAAATGTTTTTCAATAATTTTGCATTACTAACCAGTGGATTAATAAATAGAAGTGGGCTGTGTCCAGAGTACTCAGGCCGTCTCAATTAAACCACAAACAGACGTCTTGCCAGAAGAAACCCTCTACTCTCATCAAGACGTCTGACCAATGATGTTAAGCAAACTCCAGGCGCTGACATTTATGTCTTGATGAGAGTAGAGGCTTTCTTCTGGCAAGACGCCCGAATGGCTTGTTGGCATGGAAGTGACGTCTAATTGTAGCTAGTGTGTTGTTTAGCTAATGTAACAGAGACCACGTAGGCACTCTAGTGTTTTATATCTCTATGCAGTAGAGAGGGTGTCGTTTAGCTAACGTAACAGACACTATTTTAGCCTATCTAGTTGTATATATATATAGACGTCTTGCCTATGTGTATGTGTGTGTGTGTGTGTGTAGATATATATATATATCTACACTGCATTGTTTGGTGTAAGGAACAGACAAGACAATACGTAACAGATCTATGCGTATAAACTGCATGTCTATGCTGTTTTTTTCGGTGTACGGAACAGAGCATCCCCGGGGTGACTGGGTGGTTAAGTGCTCCACTATGTCCCTGGTCCCCTGTGAGGGTTTGTTACTGCTCCTGGGTGGTTGAACATCAGGTCACTGTGACTAGTTCTCCCTAGTATTTGTGTGTCAATGTGTGTGTGTGTGTATGTGTGTGTGTTTATGTGTGTGTGTGTGTGTGTGTGTGCGTGCATGTGTGCGTGTGTGCGTGTGTGTGTATGTGTGTGTGTGTACGTGTGTGTGTGCATGTGCGTGCGTGCGTGTGTGTGTGGGTTAGGTCTTAGTGAACTCATGGGGACCAAATGTCCCAATGAGTATAGTAAAACCAGAAAAAATTGTCCTAATTGGGACCTTTTTCCGGTCCCAGTGAGGCAAAAGTCAATTTCCGGCTCAGGGTTTAGGTTTAGGGTCAAACTTATAATTGATTTTAGAGCTAGAATTGGGGTTTTTTTAAGGTCCAGGTGTTGTTGGTTAAGTTTAGGGTTAAGGTTAGGCATGAGATCTAGGTAAAGTGTAGGCATAAATGTCACTTTATTGAGGTTAAGGTTAGGGTTAGGTTTAGAGTTAAATTAGGGTTAGGTTAAGGTTAGGGTTAGGGTAAGGGTTAGGGTTAGGTTTAGGGTTAAGTTTAGGGCAAGCGAGCATGCAATTTCTATTTTCTGGTCCCCATGAGGGTAGCTGTACAAACTTGTGTGTGTGTGTATGTGTGTGTGTGTATATGTGTGTGTGTGTGTGCGTGTGCCTGCGTGCGTGTGTTTGTGTGCATGTGAGAAAGAGAGAGATAGTGAGAAATAGAGAAAGAGAGATATTGGGTTTTACAGTCCAGTTCCTCAGGTGTAGTGTACAACAGTGTTCTGATGTGAGACAGATGAACCACGGCCAAAGGATGACATTTTCTTCCCCTTGAAAGATGCAGAGAGAGATAGAGATGGGGGAAGGGGGTAGAGAGATTGAGGGAGAGAGAGAGAAAGAGAGAGGAAGCGAAGGTGATGTAGGTGTCCTCTGTGCCAATAAGCTGTCAATTTGCTCCTTTAATTGATTACTTTACCTGACGCCTATTCCCAGTTATTTTCTCTCTTCTTCACTGTTTTGTTGTTCCCTGTATTTCTCTGTTTCTCATACACACATTTTCTCTCTCTTACACACCCACAAATTCACACAAGAACTATAATTAGCAAAAGTGAAACACAGCCTTTTTTAGGTGCCGTTCTGACAGTTACATACATTTGCGTACGTACAGATTCATTCCTAACCAGTGTTAGCGAGGGGGCTAACTAGTAGAACCAAGCCAACGCCGTAAGGCTGGCGGTGTTACCTGATTTTCCAGGCGTGGCACAAACCAATTGCACTAACATTGTATATTCAACAAGCTGACTTTGCCAAAGGCCGCACGGCTCAAACACCCAAACATGCATGAATGATTATTGCAGTCAAGCACAGCACGTTGAGCCAACCTATACCGCAGAGCGCGGCAATCCACCTTTCAGAACTCATAAAATCTGCACGCCGACAAGAACAGGATAAACATTTGTCTGTATTGACAGGCGACCATAAACACTGACCAGTGTTTTTTCCAGAAAAAATACAGCCAATCCCCTTTCTGCGTATAGTCACTGGGCTGGGATTGTTTCTGTACAAGCATGACATTCATGGCATCAACTCAGCTCCATCCCTCAGGCTAGCAGACTGCACCACGGAGAGCAGTCTTCATCAGTTAATCAATGACCCTGGGGATTGAGCAAAAGGTTGTCTCATTCTTTGTCTTTTTCTATCGTTCTCTTTAATTCATTCCTTCTCTCTCTGTCTCTAATTCTCCATCTCTGTCTCACTTTTTGTCTCTTTTTCTCTTTCTATCCCTCCTTTCTATTTGTCCTGCTGTTTCTTTCTTAGCTCACCCCTTTCTTGTCACTCTAGCTGTGTAAATTAGTGCATCGCAATGCTAAGGCATCCACTACAGCCAGGGTCTGGTAGAGAGAGAGTGAGTGCTTATATATAACATGTTTTTTTATGTCAAGGCCCCGCAGACCAGGAACAAACTCTCCTTGGCCCAGCACTGATCTTCAACTCTACAGAACCAAGTGAAAAAAGTTTGTATAATTGGATATCACGAAATTAGAAAAAAAAAATTGAGAAGGAAAATGAAAAATATGAAAATGAGAGATTCTTCCTGGAAGACATTGGATTGAATGTTGGGAGGAACATATGGCAGTTTAATTTTCAAGACTTAAATCTCCCAGTAAAGAAAACTTTAATGATCTTAAGTCCATTGTTATGGACTTGAGTACAAGGTCAGCCATTAACCATTATAAAGTTGTCTCCTTTATAAGAATGATGTACAATTACTACGTCAATTGTCTAGTCCATCAAACTCTCATCTCAAAACACAATTTTGAATTAATAGAACTATTGTAGCCTACCTCAGTAAATGCTCACTAATAACTTCATTTTTGGACTGTTAGGCTAGTGCCATCCGAATTGTAGTCCTTCTCATATATATCGCCTTTTCCCCTGATCTGATAATTATTACTCATGTGAAGATGGGAGACTGCACTACAGTCATTTCCTCTCCTCTCCTTATTCACTCGTCCCTTGCTGTCGGCCATGTATACGCCCGGGGCCCAGCTGTGAACATTAAACAAGCTTCCTCACGAATTAATGCCTGACCTTTAGCTCAGACTCCAGACAGCGTCTGCTCAGCGACAAGCGCGAAAGTCTAATTTTACAGGTTGCTTTGTGTAATGTTAGCAATGGACCCGAGTATGATAATGGCTCATTTGGCCTTGGGAGAGAGAGAGATCGTTTCCCCTGCTATTCACACTGACCTAATTCACGACAGATATTGTCTTTTTTTTTCCATGAAGAGGTGAACAATTCTTACACTCCATACGATTGCAAGGGATGAAGTTTTGTGACACAAGTGAATTGGAGTTGGCCCGTAGGCAGAGATTTACATACTTTTCATTGGTCTTTCGTCAAGTCTTGTATTTAAAAGTCATCTTGGAATAAGAGTGCTGATCTTGTTCTATCTGGCTTTTCCTCTTCAAGTTATCTTAATCATTATGAGTTTTTGAAGATGGATTTTTTTCATGGCTGCGGCCTATACCAATTTAGAAGGGTCAAGCAGGTTGACAACCAATACTTCATGCCAATATTCAAGATCACACACTTCTCTGGAGCAACCGCATCTCGGCCCACATATCTATAGGGGATGATTTTAAAACTATCTGGGATAAATATATTATATATATATATATAAACACAGTATATATATTGTTCAAAAACTACCAGAACATCTGTAACAAATACAGTACAGTGGATATAAAAAGTCTACACACCCCTGTTAAAATGCCAG
Source organism: Esox masquinongy (assembly GCA_016801175.1). Classification (NCBI taxonomy): domain Eukaryota; kingdom Metazoa; phylum Chordata; class Actinopteri; order Esociformes; family Esocidae; genus Esox; species Esox masquinongy. The sequence goes on along the minus strand of JACXGI010005611.1, from coordinate 200 downwards.
GTTTTTGTGATGTAAAAGAATGAGACAAAGATAAATCATGTCAGAACTTTTTCCACTTTTAATGTGACCTATAATGTGAACAATTAAATTGAAAAACAAACTGAAATCTTCGAGGGGGAAAAATGAAAAATAAAAACCTTACAATAACCTGGTTGCATAAGTGTGCACACCCTCTTATAACTGGGGATGTGGCTGTGTTC